>JAJONR010000498.1:0-35585 GCA_029582245.1 Solanum etuberosum
TGTCTTAGCCCTCTTATTCTTAAACTTTTCTCTATCCCTCAGCTTGTCCTCCTCAACCTGTTGCACATGGATCATTACCCTTGTTATGTCCATATCCCCTATCAGCATAGCTGCCTTGCCTTCCTTGCTTGACATACGAGACAACCCAGCAACGAATAAACTCATCCTGCTCCTCATCTCAGCAACCATCTCCGGAGCATAGCGGGAAAGTTGTGTGAACTTCAGACTGTATTCATGAACACTCATAGACTCCTGCTAAGGGTGAGAAACTCTCGTACCTTTGCTTCCCTCAATTCTCGGGGAAAGAAACTCCCCAAGAAGGCCTCCTCAAACAAAGCCCAATTCAACAGTGGTGCACCTTCAGCCCTATTCTTTTTTCACTGATCAAACCAGATTCTACCGACACCCTTCATTTGGTATGCAGCTAGTTCCACCCTCCAGCATCAGCAACATACATAATCTCAAAAACCTTCTGAAGCTCCTCAACAAAGTTTTTCGGGTCCTCAGTGACACTTGATAGGTAAGCCAACCCATAAATTTTATCAATTTTATTTAAAAAAATAAGGCGAAAATTATCACTACTAAAAAAATGATAAAAAGAGACCCCATGAGAAAAAGAGACCTCAACAGAAACCGCAAAATGGTAGGTCGCTATCATGTAGGTGGCTTTTTTGTAGAGACCTCATGAGGTCATCAATATTTTTTTTGATTTTTTTAAAAAGAGACCCCATAAGGTCGCTATTGTTGTAAAACTTAAGAACAAAAGAACAATATAAAGAGGAAGAGAAGAAGAATATAAGACAAGAGGAACAATATAAGCTAACTTTCTTTCTTTGAAGTGTCTTTAACATTTTCCTCAACACCACTATTTATAGAATTACATTGAGGAATACCAAAGGGTGTCATAAACATTACATTAAACCTTGAGAATTACTACCCATTAAGGAGGAAATAAACCTAGGAGTTATGATCATCCATTTGACCACATTATCAACACCATTACTACTCATAAAGGAGGGAAATTAACCAAGGAGTTATGGTCATCCATTTAACCACCAAAATGATTTACAACACTCCCCCTAGGATGACCATTGATAGATAATATGCCTCGTTAAAACCTTACTAAGAAAAAACCCTATGGGAAATAAAATCTTAGTGAAGGACAAAGAGTACACATATCTTGTAATACGCTTTGTTTGTTGCCTCGTTAAAAACCTTGCCAGGAAAACCCATTGGGATAAAACCTAGGCCAAGGGAAAAAGAGTGCAGCGCGTAGTTTACTCCCCTTGTTGCAAACATCATTTAATTTCTTGAAGACGACGCATTCCAATCTTGAATACCAACTTTTCAAATGTTGAGGTTGGTAATGCTTTAGTGAACAGATCCGCTAAATTATCAACTGAGCGAATTTATTGAACATTTATTTCACCTTTCTTCTCAAGATCATGAGTGAAAAAGAATTTTGATGAAATGTGTTTTGTTCTATCTCCTTTAATATATCCTCCCTTCAGCTGAGCTATACATGCAGCATTGTCTTCATACAATGTAGTTGGAATATCTTTTTCCATAGAAAAACCACGCATTTCTTGAATATGTTGAGTCATTGATCTCAACCAAACACATTCCCGACTTGCTTCATGGATGGCTATTATTTCTGCATGATTTGAAGAAGTAGCAGGTAATATTTGCTTCATTGAACTCCAAGATATAGCTATGCCTCCATATGTAAATAAATAGTCTGTCTGAGATCGAGCTTTATGTGGATCAGACCAATATCCAGCATCTGCATAACCAATCATTTCTGACTTGGATTTATTAGAATAAAATAATCCCATATCAATGGTTCCCTGAAGATATCTGAATATATGTTTGACTTCATTCCAATGTCTCTTTGTTGGCGACGAGCTGAATCTTGCCAATAAACTTACTGCAAAATCGATATCTGGTCGAGTATTATTAGCAAGATACATAAGTGCCCCAATGGCACTAAGATATGGAGTTTCATCGCCAAGAAGCTTTTCATCATTTTCTTGAGGTCGAAATAGATCTTTCTATATGTCAAGCGATCTCACAACCATCGTGGTACTCAATGGATGTGATTTATCCATGTAAAATCGCTTTAAAACCTTTTCTGTGTATGTTGATTGATAGACAAATATTCCATTTTTCAAATGCTCAATCTGTAGGCCAAGACAAAATTTTGTCTTACCAAGATCTTTCATTTCAAATTCTTTCGTTAAACACTCAACAGCTTTTGAAAGCTCTTTAGGAGTGCCAATGATATTCAAATCATCAACATACTGAGCTATTATAACAAAATCAGATCCAGACCTTTTTATAAAAACACAAGGACAAATAGGGTCATTTTTGTACCCTTCCTTTAGCAAAAATTGGCTAAGACGATTGTACCACATTCTCCATGATTGTTTCAATCCATATAAGGATTTCTGAAGCCTTATCGAACAATTTTCTTGCGAATTTTTATATGCTTCAGGCACATTGTATGTTTCAGGAAATTTCATTAAAATATCGTTGTCCAATGAGCCATATAAATAGGCTATGACAACATCCATTAGACGCATTTCAAGCTTTTCATGAACTGCCAGATTTATTAGATACCTGAAGGTAATTGCATCCACCACAGGAGAATATGTCTCCACATAATCAATGCCAGGCCTTTGCGAAAAACCTTGTGCCACAAGTCATGCTTTATATCTTACGACTTCACCTTTTTCATTTCGTTTTCGCACAAAAACCTATTTGTACCCCACTAGCTTGACACCTTCAGGTGTTCGGACTATTGGTCTAAAAACTTCACGTTTTTCAAGTAAAGTCAATTTCGCTTGAATTGCGTCCTTCCATTTTGGCCAATCATTTCTCTGTCTACATTCATTGACAGATTTTGGTTCAAAATCCTCACCTTGTTGCATTATTTCAACAACAACATTATAAGCAAAAATATTGTCTACCAGAATATTATTTCGATTCCATCTTTTTCTCGTCGAGACATAACTTATTGAGATTTCTTCATTCTCATTATTTTCAGTTATTTGGACCTTCTTTGTTGTCTTATCATTTGTTATGTCTCAGAGCTTTTCTTGAGCAATTTCCTCCATGGTATGATCTTCATGATCATTTGTTCCTCTTTTTTTCGAGGATTTTTATCCTTTGAACCAATTGGCCTGCCACGTTTTAAACGTGGTTTAGACTCATTTGCTTTAACAATTTGTCCTAACGGGACATCAACTTGAACTGGAGCATTTGCAGCTGGAATATAAGATTTAGTAACCCTTGGAAGGTTAGTAAATGCATCAGGCAGTTGATTTGCAACATTTTGCAAATAAATTATCTTTTTAACATCTTGCTCACATTGATTTGTTCGAGGATCTAAATGAGATAGGGATAATGAATTTCAATCTATCTCTTTTTCCAACTGCTTATGTTCTCCCCCTAATGTTGGGTATACTGATTCATCAAAATGACAATCAGCAAATCTTGCCGTAAATATATCTCCTGTCATATGTTTCAAATATTTGATAATAGAAGGAGATTCATACCCAACATATACCCCCAACCTTCTTTGGGGCCCATCTTTGTGCGTAGCGATGAGGCAATTGGAACGTATACCGCGCACCCAAAAATTCTAAGATGGGAAATATTTGGCTCATGACCAAAAATCAACTGTAATGAAGAGAATTCATCATAACTAGTTGGCCTTATGCGCATCAATGATGTTGCATGCAAAATAACATGCCTCCATATCGAAACAGGCAACTTTGTCCTCATTAACAATGGTCTAGCTATCAATTGGAGGCGCTTAATCAAAGATTTTGCTAGACCATTTTGAGTGTGAACATGAGCAACCGGATGTTCAATTGTTATCCCAGTGGACAAATAATAATCATTAAAGGCCTGCGATGTAAACTCACCAGCATTATCAAGACGAATTGTCTTTATTGCATAATCTAGAAATTATGCTCTTAATCTTATTATTTGAGCCAACAACCTCGCAAAAGTCATATTGCGAGTTGATAATAAGCACACATATGACCATCTTGTAGATGCATCTATCAAGACCATATAATATTTAAATGGCCCACATGGAGGGTGAATTGGTCCACATATATCACCCTGTATACGTTCCAGAAATGCAGGGGATTCAATCCCAACCTTAGCTGCTGAAGGTTTAATAACCAACTTTCCTTGAGAACAAGCAGCACAAGAGAATTTCTTTGATTGAAGAATTTTATGATTCTTCAAAGTATGCCCATGTGAATTCTCAATAATTTTGTGCATCATATTATAACCGGGATGGCCCAACCGGTCATGCCAAATGATAAAATCATTAGAATTAGTAAACCCTTTGTTTACTATGGCATGTGATTCAATCATACTAATACTTGTATGGTACAATCCAGAAAAAAAAATGCGGGTAATTTTTCATGCACATACTTTGCCTCAATTTTACTGTAGTAATATAAAGGTATTCAACCTTTCCTTCATTGGCAGTCTCAATATGATATCCATATTGGCGAATAACCTTGAAACTTAATAAGTTTCTTTGAGACTTACTACAGTACAATGCATTTTTAATAGTTAATATAGTTGCCTCAGGTAGTAATAAGGCCGCTCTTCCAGAGCCCTCAATTAATTTTGCACTACCAGATATTGTATTAACATAAGCTTTTTTCATAATCAAATTAGAGAAATACTTCTTTTCTCTTAAAATAGTGTGAGTTGTAGCACTATCAAGAAGACACATATCTCCATTACTCATCTTGAACCAATTGAAGATTGGAGAATTTTATTTATCTTCATAAAATAAAAGTACATCATAAGAAATATGAAAAATCAACAACTTTGCAAGAAAATAAAAGTACTTTTTTCTGAATATAAAAATAACATAAGGAAAAACATAACAATTAAAATCTGTTAGGGGTCCAACGCATAGGGAAAAGACCAAATAACCCCTGACTTAAAATCTGTCGGGGTCACCGATGGACCAGACCGAAGAACCGTGGATGGACTGACGTTCCGTGCTGGTCGGCCGTTGTTCGCGACTAGGAGCTGAAAGCTGAGGGTCTGACCTACGGCCCTAGACCATGGACCGTGGTCTGACTTACGGTCCGTAGGTCCTGGCGTGGGTGGACCCTTAGCCGAATTTTTGGACTGCTTCTGAGAGGGATACAGGTGGCCATCCACGGACCACCAAAATAGACCGTGGGTCAACCTAAGGTCCGTGGGTGGTTCCCGTCGGTGGAACCTGCAACTTCTGAAATTTGGAATTTGGTAGTACTAGCATACGGGGTGTTACACTCACCAACAACTCTGAAGCTCAATTAGAATCAACGATGCGTTGGATGCTGATCTTGGTAACCTGTATCTGCATCATAACAACGATGCAGGCCAAATGGAATCAGTATATTGAATGTACGAGCATGCGAGGGGAATTCTAAAACAAGACATAAGCTTGAAAGGAACTGAAAGAACATACTTAGGCGCAACTCAACTTAACTCATTTCAATATAAAGCAATAATATGAATGCAATATAAAAAAAAGCTTTTAAAACATGGATAACAACTCTGTGTATTGAGAAATACAATAGTAACTCATTTTGTATGCAAAGATGCAATATAAACTCTGTTTGTATATAAAAATACAATTAACTATGTGTATATAACAATACAAAATACTTTTGTGCGAGTTTATCTAACCGACAACCATCACGTAAGAGCTATGTGATGAACAGCATTTTGCCTCACGCTGCCAGGGCCGTCCTATACCTTGCCAAGGGTATAAAACCTAACTACTAAGTGGATCCACTTGTCTATGCTAAAATGCACTAAGGAATCATCTAAAAAGTATGACCCTTTTCTACCCATGATGGCTACATGGTTTATGGGGGCTGTGAGTTGTCTGAACTCTCCCCCATATCGGTGTTCAATACTACTCCCAAAATATACTAGCTCATATGTTTAAAAACATAACTTCTTTCTGTGGTTTGAGATAATTGCTCAAAAACTTAGCTCAAAGTCTCTCTTGGAAATCAAAGTTTCCTCTCTTGCTTAAATGTGAAAGCATTTACTCTTGAATGAAAAATTAGCTCAAAGGCTCTGTTTGAAATCGGTGTTTCCTTTCTTGTTTAAATATGAAAACATTTACTCTTTGGGAATACATAGTCCCGATATACTCTTTTGAAGAAATGAACTTCAATCTTTACTCTTTACTCAACTCAAAACTCAAGTCTTAAAACAATGTTAAAACATTTGTAAAAGACTTTTGGAAGACCTAAGAACTTCTCTTGACTTGACTCTTAACTTTCCTGGAATTGAATTATGGATTCAAGGTTCATGATCTCATGTTATGGATGATTTCATGATGTTTAGACCTACCTTAGAGTGTAGAAATCAACTAGAAAACATAGGCACATTTCAAGGGAACTCAAACGGAAAGAAGTGGGAAAGGGTGGAAGGCCTGGCAACCCTGGCGCTCTGAGTGGCGCGGGGTGCCAGAGCCTAAACTGCAGGGTCTGGGTTGGGTAGTACTGGCTAGCGCGGCGTCCCAGAGCCCAAACTACACACCACTAAGTGGGGCGCTCTGGCTAGCGCGGCATCCCAAACCCCTGCCCAGAAATCTGACGAATTTCCTTGGTCGTTTTTCAACTCTAAACCCTCTAGATTCGATTGGTTCCTTCCCCAAACACTTAGATTCGACTACATAACCAATATATGAAACAATCTACTCAAAATGACATCTAATTTCATGAATTTAAATCAAGAACTCCTCAACAACTTCAACAATCAAGAACCCAATAGAAACTTCAACAAAATCCATTAAGAACTAATTTCTATACTTTCAAAACATACTTTCGCAGAATTAAATCATGATTGGCGCGTGGGTGAACGAACCCAATGCTATGTGATCTCGCATACCTCGTAGGGATCAACCCTTGGCGAAATACACAAGCTAAACTTCAAGAACGGCGAACTTTGGCTCTTTCTCCTCTTGCGTTCTTTCTCCAAAAACCCTAGCGTGAAATCTTTGAGTGCGTGAACTGACCCATTTCAGTATAGACCCCAACTTAATTACCAAAAATTAATTTAATTAATTGGGTAGTGAAAAGACCATAATACCCTCCTAAAATCCGGTTTTGACTTTCCTTATCTAGACAGTCCAACTTCAAATGGGCATATCTCCTTCATACGAACTCAAAATTAAGCAAACTCGGTGTCGTTGGAAAGATAATTCAAAGATCTTTCCTACGGTATCTTGTAGCACACCTAACTCATCCTGAGCTAGGATTAATGGTCGTTTGAAGTTGATCCAAAACTCATACTTAGCTTAACTTTGTCAAACTTTCCAAATTTGATTATTTCCATAAACGTTTTCTTTCTAATTCTAGTTATTTCTAGTTCTTTCAAATAGCGAGGTGTTACAATATCTCCCCCTTGGAACATTCGTCCTCGAATGAGATTACTCTTAGCAGGCTAAGGTGTAACATTTAACATCTAGCTCAAACACCCAACAAGCAAAATGTAAATACAACATGCCAACTTAATATAAAAACCAAGAAAAGGATTAGTACCTTAATTTGGAACTTTTCCGGATTCGAAGAGATGTGGGTATCTCTTCTTCATATCCTCTTCAGCTTCCCAAGTAGCTTCCTCAACAAACTGATTTCTCCACAGAACTTTAACTGATGCTACTTCTTTAGTCCTCAACTTGCGAACTTGGCGATCTACAATCTGAACAGGAATCTCCTCATAAGACAAGCTATCTTTAATACCAATATCTTCAGTTGGTATAATCAATAAAGGATCGCCCATACACTTTTTCAACATAGAGATGTGAAACACTGGATGAACTGCTGCTAACTCTTGCTGTAGCTCCAACTCATAAGCTACATTGCCAATCCTTTTGGATATTCTATAAGGGCCAATATACCGGGGACTAAGCTTCCTCTTTTTGCCAAATCTCATAACACCCTTCATGGGTGAAACTTTCAAGTAAACCCAATCATCTATTGCAAACTCTAAGTCTCTTCTCCTAACATCGGTATAGGATTTCTGACGACTCTGCACTGTTTTCAATATCTCTTGAATAACTTTCACTTTCTCCATAGCCTGATGCACTAAGTCTGGTCCTATCAACCCAGCTTCACCAACATCAAACCATCCAATAGGAGATCTGCATCTTCTCCCATAAAGAGCCTCATACGGAGCCATTTGGATGCTAGAGTGGTAATTATTGTTATAAGAAAACTCTATGAGAGGTAGGTGATTATCCCAATTACCCTTGAAATCAATCACGCAGGCCCTCAATATATTTTCTAAAGTCTGAATAGTGCACTCTGCTTGACCATCTGTCTGAGGATGAAAAGCAGTACTCAAGTTCACCTTTGAACCCAAGCCTTTCTGGAATGACTTCCAAAACTGTGCAGTAAATTGTGCACCTCTATCTAAAATAATCGATACCGAAACTCCATGAAGTCTGACTACCTCTTGAATATACAACTTAGCATAATCTTCTATTGAATGGGTAGTCTTTACCGGCTAAAAGTGGGCTGATTTAGTCATTCTATCAACAATCACCCAAATAGAATCATGCTGCCTGTGAGACCTTGGTAAACCTGTAATGAAATCCATATTGATCATCTCCCACTTCCATTCCGGAAGTTCTATATTCTGAGACATACCACCAGGCCTTTGGTGCTCTACTTTAACTTGTTGACAATTCGGGCATTTAGCAACGAACTCAGCAATACATTTCTTCATACTACTCCACCAATATACTTCTCTCAAGTCACGATACATTTTTGTGGAACCCGGATGGATAGAATATCTGGAGCTATGAGCTTCCTCCATAATCCTCTCTTGGAGTTCATCCAACCTTGGTACACACAATCTACCTTGATACCTCAATACACCATCTCCCCATTGTTCAAAAGTCATTATTTTTTGCTTATGAACATTTGCCTTCAATTCAAGAAAATAGGATCTTGATCTTGTTTCTCCTTAACTTCATACACTAATGATGATGATTCTGCCCCATTCATCACCAATACTCCTCCTTCTGTGGAATCCATTAGTCAAACTCCTAATCGCGCAAGCCTATGCACATATTTTGCTAACTCTTTCTTCTCTTCCTCAAAATGGGCGGTACTACCCATAGACACTCTACTCAAGGCATCAGCAACAACATTAGCCTTACCTGGGTGATAAAGAATACTCATTTCATAATCTTTGAGTAATTCTAACCACCTTCTCTGTATAAGATTAAGCTATTTCCGACTAAACACATATTGAAGACTCTTGTGATCGGTGAACACATCTACATGAACACCATACAGATAATGACGCCATATTTTCAAAGCAAATACTACGGCATCCAACTCTAAATCATGGGTTGGATAATTCTTCTCGTGAACTTTCAGCTGTCTGGAGGCATAAGCTATAACTTTGCCATTTTGCATTAACACACAACCTAGTCCAACTCTGGACGTATTACAATATACTACAAAACCTTGTGTACCCTCCGGTAAGGTCAATACTGGGGCAGTAGTCAATCTCTTTTTCAATTCCTGAAACTTTTTATCACAAGCTTCAGACCATTGAAACTTCACTGTTTTCTGATTCAACTTAGTCAAAGGAGATGAAATAGATGAAAATCCCTCGATAAACTTTATATAATATCCAGCCAACCCCAAGAAACTCCTAATATCAGTTGGAGATGTGGGTCTAGGCCAATTCTGCACTACCTCTATTTTCTGATTATCAACTCTAATTCTATCACCGGAAACAATGTAGCCTAGGAATGCCACAGACTCAAGCCTGAACTCACACTTAGAGAACTTAGCATACAACTCTCTATCCTTTAGAGTTTGGAGAACTACACTGAGATGACTAGCATGATCTTCCTCATTCCTCGAATAGATTAGTATGTCATCAATGAACACGATAACAAACATATCTAAATAAGGCTTGAATACCCTATTCATAAGGTCCATGAACGTTGCAGGTGCATTAGTTAAACCGAACGACATGACCAGAAACTCATAATGACCATAACGGGTCCTGAATGCTATCTTTGGGATGTCATATTCCCTTACTTTCAACTGATGGTAGCCTGATCTGAGGTCCATCTTATAAAAACAAGTGGCACCCTGAAGTTGATCGAAAAGATCATCAATTCTCGGAAGAGGATACTTATTCTTGATAGTAACCTTATTCAACTTACGATAATCTATACACATTCTAAGAGAACCATCTTTCTTTCTCACAAATAAGACCGGACGCCCCAAGGTGAGACACTTGGTCGAATGAAACCTTTCTCTTGGAGATCTTTCAACTCTGTTGGTGCCATTCTATATGGCGGAATAGATATAAGACGAGTATCAGGAAGAATATTTATACCGAAGTCTATTTCTCTCTAAGGAGGGACTCCAGGAAGATCGTCTGGAAAGACTTCTGGAAACTCACTAAAAACTGAAACTGACTGAAGAGGAGGTATCTCAACACTAGAGTCATTAACTCGGACTAAGTGATAGACACAGCCCTTGGAAACTAACTTTCTCGCCTTAAGGTACGAAATAAAATGATCCTTAGGCACTGCTGAACTACTCTTCCTCTTTATAACTGGTTCACTGGGAAACTGGAACTTGACTACCCGAGTTCTACAATTTATTGATGCATAACAAGCATGAAGTCAGTCCATACCTAGAATGACATCAAAATCTACCATATCTAACTCAACTAAGTCAGTCATGTTACTCTTGTGATTGATGGAAATGGTACAATCACGATAGACTCTCTCTGCTAGAATACACTCACCAATAGGTGTAGAAACACTGAATGGCTCAAGAAGTTCCTCAGGAAGAACATCAAAATTCATCGCAACATATGGAGTCACAAAAGATAAACTCGCTCCTGGATCTAGCAAAGCATAAACATCAAAATTAAATACTTGGAACATACTAGTGACAACATCTGGTGAATCCTCTTGCTCTTGGCGACTAGTGATAGCATAAAGACGGTTTGATCCTTCGCCTGCCCCTGAAGTAGCTCCTCTAGGTGCAGCTCTGTCTAGTGGAGCAACTGAAGAAGACTGGGCTCTATTGCCCCCATTACCATTACCCTGCCTGTTCTTAGGACACTCTCTCATTAAATGACCGCTCTGACCATACTTGAAGCAACCAGTGGAGCCATTACGACACACACCTGAGTGGCTCCTACCACACTTAGCACATGCAGGAGTCTTAGTACCCCCTTGTGCCATACTACCCTGAGAATGTGCAGGTCTAGCTCTGAAATTCTGGGAATTCTGATTTTGGAACTCACCTCTGTTTCTTGATGCAGGTGCACTAGCGGATGATGGAGCAGGTCCCTTTAGTTTCTGTTGGAAGGAAGACTTGTTCACATTACTCTTTTGCTGCCCGGACTCGTTCCCTGATGTCTTAGCCCTCTTATTCTTAAACTTTTCTCTATCCCTCAGCTTGTCCTCCTCAACCTGTTGCACATGGATCATTACCCTTGTTATGTCCATATCCCTTATCAGCATAGCTGCCTTGCCTTCCTTGCTTGACATACGAGACAACCCAGCAACGAATAAACTCATCCTGCTCCTCATCTCAGCAACCATCTCCGGAGCATAGCGGGAAAGTTGTGTGAACTTCAGACTGTATTCATGAACACTCATAGACTCCTGCTAAGGGTGAGAAACTCTCGTACCTTTGCTTCCCTCAATTCTCGGGGAAAGAAACTCCCCAAGAAGGCCTCCTCAAACAAAGCCCAATTCAACAGTGGTGCACCTTCAGCCCTATTCTTTTTTCACTGATCAAACCAGATTCTACCGACACCCTTCATTTGGTATGCAGCTAGTTCCACCCTCCAGCATCAGCAACATACATAATCTCAAAAACCTTCTGAAGCTCCTCAACAAAGTTTTTTGGGTCCTCAGTGACACTTGAACCTGTGAAGCTTGGAGGATTCATCCTTAAAAACTCACGGATCCTTGAAGTATCAGCCACTTCCTGTCGCTTTTATCTCTGTTGCCCAGCTTGGTTGGTTACAACTTGGCTCAAACTCCGGATGGCCTCACGGAACTCAGCATTGGTGACCTCTCCTTGGGGTTGCACTTCAGGTGCATTAGGTACCCCTTGTTCCTCAACATTCCTTCTAGCCGAACGACCTCGGATAGCTCTTCGTGGAGGCATGATCTGAAAGACACGCGCAAGTATGAGTTAGAAAGAGACTTTTATAGAGATACACTATATCGCACGAAAAGAGTATGAAAGAAGTGAGATAGTTCCTAAAATGTTGCAGCCTCTTAATTATAGATGTGATGCGCTTCTCACCGATAACTCGGACTCTACAGACACGACTTCATAGACTCCCTAAGACTCTTGAACTCTATGATCTGATACCAAGTTTGTCACGCCTCGAGCCTACACCCTGGGTGGTACTGGCACTCGAGAACCATTGTTGGCCCTAAGCGAACCCTTGTCCTGTCTTATCTCTTAGAGGAAGACTTACTCAAGATAAAAGAAAGTATTGAAATACAATCATAACTAAATTGTCTCAATAAATAACTCAGAATGTTTTAAAGATCAACATTCAACTGGCCAAAATGGCAACTCAAGTCTCAAGCATAATTGAAATGGAAAGACTCAAGAACTAACATCAAACTAACTGTCTATGAAGCTTCTAACAACTGAGATGGATGTCGAGACAAGACTCACGACATCCTAAATGAACTAACTGATAAAGCAATAAAATAAGTCCTCCGGAAGCAAGGAGGCTCACCAACAACTCTAAAGCTCAACTAGAATCAACGATGCGCTGGATGTTGATCCTGATTATCTGTATCTACATCATAACAATGATGCAGTCCAAATGGCATCAGTACATTGAATGTACGAGCATGCGAGGGGAATTCTAAAACAAGACATAAGCTTGAAAGGAATTGAAAGAACATACCTGGGCTCAACTCAACTCAACTTAACTTAACTCATTTCAATATAAAGCAATAATATGAATGCAATATAAAGAAAAGCTTTTAAACTATCGATAACAACTCTGTGTATTGAGAAATACAATAGTAACTCATTATGTATGTAAATATATAATATAAACTCTGTTTGTATATAAAAATACAATTAACTCTGTGTATATAAGAATACAAAATACTTTTGTGCGAGTTTCTCTAACTGACAACCATCACGTAAGAGCTATGTGATGATACAACGTTTTGCCTCACACTGCCAAGGCCGTCCTATACCTTGCCAAGGCCGTCATATACCTTGCCAAGGGTATAGAACCTAACTAATAAGTGGATCCACTAGTTTATGCAAAAATGCACTAAGGAATCATCTAAAAAGTATGACCCTTTTCTACCCATGATGGCTACATGGTTTATGGGGGCTGTGAGTTGTCTGAACTCTTCCCCATATCGGTGCTCAATACTACTCCCAAAATATACTAGCTCATATGTTTAGAAACATAACTTATTTTTGTGGTTTGAGATAATTGCTCAAAAACTTAGCTCAAAGGCTCTCTTGGAAATCGAAGTTTCCTCTCTTGCTTAATTGTGAAAGCATTTACTCTTGACTAAAAAACTAGCTCAAAGGTTCTGTTTGAAATCGGTATTTCCTTTCTTGTTTAAATGTGAAAACATTTACTCTTTGGGAATACATAGTCCCGATATACTCTTTTAAAGAAATGAACTTCAATCTTTACTCTTTACTCTTTACTCAACTCAAAACTCAAGTCTTAAAACAAAGTTAAAACATTTGTAAAAGACTTTTGGAAGACTCTAAGAACTTCTCTTGACTTGACTCTTAACTTTCCTTGAATTGAATTATGGATTCAAGGGTCATGATCTCATGTTATGGATGATTTCGTGATGTTTAGACGTACCTTAGAGTGTAGAAATCAACTAGAAAATATAGGTACGTTTCAAGGGAACTCAAACGGAAAGAAGTGGGAAAGGGTGGAAGGCCTGGCAACCCTGGCGCTCTGAGTGGCGCGGGGCGCCAGAGCCTAAACTGCAGGGTCTGGGTTGGGGAGTACTGGCTAGCGTGGCGTCCCAGAGCCCAAACTACAGACCACAAAGTGGGGCGCTCTGGCTAGCGTGGCGTCCCAGACCCCTGCCCAGAAATCTGACGAATTCCCTTGGTCATTTTTCAACTCTAAACCCTCTAGATTCGATTGGTTCCTTCCCAAACACTTAGATTCGACTACATAACCAATATATGAAAGAATCTACTCAAAACGACATCTAATTTCATGAATTTAAATCAATAACTCCTCAACAACTTCAACAATCAAGAACCCAATAGAAACTTCAACAAAATCCATTAAGAACTAATTTCTATACTTTCAAAACATACTTGCGCTGAATTAAATCATGATTGGCGCGTGGGTGAACGAACCCAACGCTATGTGATCTCACATACCTCGTAGGGATCAAACCTTGGTGAAATACACAAGCTAAACTTCAAGAACGACGAACTTTGGCTCTTTCTCCTCTTTTATCCTCTTGCGTTCTTTCTCCAAAAACCCTAGCGTGAAATCTTTGAGTGCGTAAACTGAACCAATTCAGTTTAGACCCCAACTTAATTACCAAAGAAGAATTTAATTAATTGGGTAGTAAAAAGACCATAATACCCTCCTAAAATCTGGTTTTGACTTTCCTTATCTAGACAGCCCAACTTCAAATGGGCATATCTCCCTCTTACGAACTCGAAATTGAGCAAACTCGGTGGCGTTGGAAAGATAACTCAAAGATTTTTCCTACGGTATCTTGTAGCACATCTAAATCATCCTGAGCTAGGATTTATGGTCATTTGAAGTTGACCCAAAACTCATACTTAGCTTAACTTTGTCAAACTTTCCAAATTTGATTATTTCCAAAAACGTTTTCTTTCTAATTCTAGTTCTTTCTAGTTCTTTCAAATAGTGAGGTGTTACATTAGGATCCGAAATTAAACACAAATTCATCAAATTTCTAGGGTCGGGCTAGGCAATGTGCCCCCATAGCGCCAGGAGGGCTGGGGTAATGCGACACCATAGTGCCAGGAGGGCTGGCACCCTACGCCAGCAGTGCGCCCCAAAGTACTCCCAGTACTTTTGGGGTTGGCGTGACGCGCCACTGATGCGCCAGGGTCGCCTGCCCCTTTTTATTCTTTGTTCTTCGTTTTGTATGTGTTCCTTTGAATTGTGACATTGTTCTTTCCTTGATATTAACTCTTAAAGTCTTCATTAATCATTGAAAGATCCTATATATCCTAATCATATCTCTTAAATTATATTTCAATTTAAAGAGAGATTAAGAGGAAACTTCAAGAGGTCCCTTAAGTCAAATTTGAGAATTCTTTTGAAATCAATCATAGTTTTGAACTAAGTCTTGAGTAAAAGAGTATGAGAATGATAAGAATTGTATTCATGAGACTTCATTGTATTTATATCCTTGAGTCGAGTCGTTTATGCCCATAATTCTGCATGAACTTTATAAATTGAGTATTCTTGAGAGGAGTAGTATCGTTGAGTTCTGAGTTTCGAGTCCTTGAGTCCTTGAGTTCTTGAGTTCTGAGTACTGAGTTTCCACATTGCTATTAAGATCCCTGAGTTGAGTCGTTCATGTCCATAATTCCGCATGAACCCTATGAATTGAGTTATAAATCTTGAGAAGCATTTTAAAGCCAACATTTGAGTTTTTAAGATGAGTTTTGAGGGAGTAAAAATGAGTTTTGAGAAAGAGTTTTCAAATATGAATTGAGTAATAGTATAAGGGAACTAAGTAATCCCAAAGGTATCAGTTTTTACATTGAGAAAAGAGAAACTTTGATTTCTAAAAAGAGTTTATGAGTTCAAAGATATTTCAGAGAAGTTACCTCTTTTAAGAGGATAGTTTGAGCAATTATCTCAAACCAGAGCAAGAGTATGTTTTTAAACATTGAGCATGAGTATATATATTATTGAGAGTAGTATTGAGCACCGCTATGGGATGAGTTCAGACAACTCACATTCCTCATAAACCATGTATGCAAACATGGGTAAAGGATCATACTTTTTAGATGAATCCTAAGTGCCTTCGGGCAGAGCTTAGTGGATCCACTTAGTTGAGGTGTTCTATACCCCGGCAAGGTATATCACAGTTCTGGCAGCGTGGGCGAGACGTTGTATCATCACGTAGCTCATAGTGATGGTTGTGGGTTAGAGAATCTCTCAAATAAGAGTAAAGAGTATTTTTATTATTTTTTATACACCATTGAGTTTTATATCCTATTTTATAATGTTTTAAGTATTGCATTGTCACGACCCATAAGTGGCACCCACACTTAACTTCCTAGGTGGGCGAACCAACAAATTCAACCCCAACTTACATCAATTGTTCAACTTACGGAAAACAAACATATTGCAGAAGCTCAAAACTTATTAAAGTTCCAATAAAAGAAACTTCTAGAGTCTATTACATATTATCCCCAAAACCTGAAAGTCATCATATCAAGAACATCTATTCTCAAAATACCAAGTCTAAGAGTATTAAAGACACCAAAATAAGTAAGTAGAATAGTCTATGTCCGAAATTTAAGGACATCATGCCATGACCGAGAGAATCCAGCACGAGCTAGAAGGAATAGCTCACCCTGAAATCTGATGTGCTGGAGACTGGCTAGAGCTAAGGGAGAGTCGAAGTCGATGGTACACTTGCTGCACTCCACAAAAGAAAACGAAGAAAATACAAGTAGGGGTCAGTACAAGGAACATATGCTGAGTAGATATCATCGGCCAACTCAAAATAGAAATTAATAAGCAATGAGTAATAGTATAAATTCAACTATGGCACTTAGCAGGTGGCAAGCAACAACCAACATGAACAAGTGACAACGACAATAAGGTAAGTACGTAACCAGTCAACAATATCAAGATCATACGTGAGGACTCATGCCTCCAAACCAAGCTATTTTGGAAATTGAGTTCTTTGAGATTGAGTACATTACGTTGTTTATATATGTTTTCCTTTAATGTTACCGTACCGGAACGTGACACCCGATCCAATAACATCGTGCCGGCTCGTGGCATCCGATCCAATATATCGTGTCGAAACGTGACACCCGATCCAATAATATCATGTCGGAACGTGACACCCGATCCAATAATACCATTAATTTATCATTTATTATCACCACTTTTCACTTCATAAAAAATATTTCATCAAGCCTTCTTTATTCAAGGCATTACTTCGATAGAAAAGGTTCAAGATTATAAATTTCACGGTCTCAGGATTTCAGACCAATCACAAACAACACATAGGTTATCCAAACCACATAACCAAGTACATAGAGAAATTCACAATATCACTCAATGACTATCAATCACTATTAAGAGTCTATCTATCACATAGAATAAACTATAAACTACCTCCACCGAAGAACCGGAGTCAAGCAAGCTACTTCTCCAATGCTTTTCCTTTCCTCAATGCCTCCGAACCTTTCCAATCTATCAAGTATGCATAGTTATAAGTTAACGAGTCTCTAGGCACCCATGCTACTATATGTCTAGCCTAGACCCAAAACTCACCCAATTCTATAATCAATTTCCTAAAATTCAAGCCTAAGGGTAAATTTTATTCCTCCATTTAACATAACTTTAATGTAATTCATATAATATAATACACCTAATATTTAATTTTCTATCTCAATATATTCACAACTTAATTTATAATATAGTAACACAATAAATAACAAAGATTAAAAGATTGTTAAGGGTCAAAGCCACTGGTCGCCGAACCCAGTGGCAACACTCTAAAAAACAAAGGTATAAATTTTTGCTCTAAGTCAAACCTATATAATATATGATACTTTTAAATTATTGACTATTGATTAACCACCATTACCCATTAACTTGTTAACATCCACACTGCCAAAAGGAAACTTTCCACCCCAATCTCTTTTCAACCAAATACGTATCCACTTTCAATTCTAATGTCACATGTTAATAGAATAGTATAAATCCTCACTTTGTTAAATGTATGTTGCACTATTTAATTCTTTAGTAATCATTAGGAAATCAAAAGTAATTAATAACCAAAACCTTGTCCCCCAATCTCAAAAACGCTAACAGTAAATACTTCTCCCAATTTCTTCATATACTCCCTATCATCCAATTAATAAAACCTTATAAACAATAATAATAAAGATTAACGACACCCAACTGTTAATATTTATAACATAAACTTGGAATTGGATTGAGTTTTACCTTTCCGTCAAACCTGTCGGCGGTGCTAAGAACCAACAAGAAGAGGCGCATGCGGTTTGTCTTCCGATAACAAAATAATAACAACCCTTCTTTCTTTAATTAATTTATTTATTTATTTATTTATTTTTATACATATATATGGGTATAAATTATGAATTTGGCCCATTAATTACTAACTAAAATAATTATTTAATATTACCCTTCAATTAAATAACTATAGTTAACAAATAGTCCAAAATATCCATATAGACTCTACCAAAAGAGTCTTTTATGAAATAAAAAGTTCTAGTACTCAAAACGACCAAACGGATCGTTACATGCATCTTTCATGATTGCTTTGTATTGAGTTGAGTTGAGGTGAGTATTTCTTCCGGCCTTGTCAGCTCAGTTAGTTATTGCTTTCAGTCATTCAAGTCAGTTAATTGTTTACTCTAACCTTATCACATACTCATACATTCAATGCATTAATGTCATTCGACCTGCATCGTTTTATGATGCAGATACAGGTGCTCAGGATCATCAACGGGAGTTTCGTTGAGGTCATGTGACATTCCAGTCAGCTTTGGTGAGCCTTCTTATATTCCGGAGGACTTCACCTTAACCTTACAATTAGTAGTTTTGAGATGTCCTGGGTCTTGTCCCGTCTTCCTTCTGTAATAGTAGAGGCTTCATAGATAGATAGAGTTGAGGAGTTTTTCATTATTTATTTTCTTTGAGTTGTTTTACAGACTTATAAGTATTTTCATTGAGTATTGTTCAGATTGACTTTTTTTTAAAGTTGAGTATTCGAATTTAATGAATGTGATTCAGTTTTAAGCTTATGTATGTTTGAGTTAGACTTTCGCTTGTAGTCAGCCAGGTTAAGGGTTCACTCGGGGACCAGCAATGATTCCCGAGTGTCGGTCACGTCCAGGGTGTAGACTCGGGTCGTGACATAAAGGTAAAAGATCAATTTTGTGAAGGTGAAGTAATAACAAAATAAGTTAATAGTAAAACAGAGTAATTAATAGATATCACAATAACTCATAAAAGAAAAGAAAGTGAAGTAATAACAAAATAAGTTAATAGTAATAACAATATGTGAAAAGATGTTTTTAGAACAATTTAGTTTTCTTGTTATCTTTCTTAATAGATTTTTTATAACGTGAAATTACATTTTTACCCTTAATCATCATTCACTTCATATATAGAAAGATGTTTCTAGAATTATTTATTTTTCTTGCTATCTTTCTTAATAATTTTTTGTTAGAATGAAATTACATTTCTACCTTTGGTAATCCTACCACTTCACTCTTCAATATAACTAGATGGTTCCCAACATTTTAAATTATGATATAATTTTATTTGTATAATCTACCTAAGAAATATATTTGAGATTCGAAGTAGCAATAAATACTTCTGAATGACCATAATTTCGAAAACACAACACTCATCATTTAGTAATAGAAATTTCTTAGCTCGCATGATTTGTGTAATTACTATTTTTCTTTTTTGTTATTTGATTATTATAATTAAATGTAATTATTGTTTATATGCAATAATAATGGGTAAGTTATAATAATTTTGTCAAGCTATAATAAAGGAGGCCTATTGTTTTGAATTTAAAACAAAAATTTAATATGTTTAAGAAAAGAAAAAAATAAAACGTGGAAAAAAACAAAAAAAAAACATGAATAAAAACGGAGAAAAAAGAAACATCCCGTTGGGGATCAAACTCGAGACATTGCGCCATACATGCCGCGCCTTTACCATCTGAGCTAGGAGCATTCTATTATAAAGGGTGTCCTTTCAATTGTTTTAGATTTTATTTATTTATTTATTTTTATATATAAGTATATTCCGTAAAAAAATTCGACGAAGCCGTGTCACGTGACACACCTTAGGTCTGACCTTAGCATTGTTAAAAAATATTTTAAATTTTCGAAATCCAAACATATTATATGAAACACGAAAGGAGCAACAACTCCTAGAATTTTCTGTTGCAAGACATACAGAGGTAAGCATATGAAGCTTAGATTGTTAGTATCCACAATATCATCACAAAACAACATATGAGAAGCTTTACATCACCTTCAAAATGCAAATAAACACCAATCAACTTCAAGTTATACAATAATAATAACATACCCAATATAACTCTACAAGGAATGTAGCAGTGCTATAATGTCAAAAGAAATTTAGAACCCACATTTCTATAAAGAAAACACTTTTATAACAAAATTCTGTCATAATTAAATACTGCAAGGCACTTATAAACTACTTGTTACTATTAGGCATTTGATTTGAAAGTAAGATTAAGTTGTTTTCAGAAAGCTTCTTTACCTGCAAGTCATCAAAACTTTGACCATATTTTGGATTAAAATAAGTAAATTACTGAATAAAAGATAACTCCACAAGTGCTTAACTATTTGACTATCCTTATACCATCACCAATTAGAAGACAACTGATTTCCTCCTAAAGAAATATTGTGTTGAAAGCCGGTACTTGGCTGCTTTAAACATACCACTATATTAAGTAGTTAATGCCATGGACTTAATAGGGGTGGTTTTCAGTATTACTGGTTCGGTTTATCGATTTATAAACACCTTAAACCGATAACCAAACCAATAAGATATTCATTATCAGGAGCTTGAATTCCTGGCCATCACACAATCTAGCTAAGGAATTTGTTTCCTCACCACTCCAAATAGTATACAAATTTCCATACCCTTCAAACATTCAAAGTGAGCTCGTGAAGACGAACTATGATCTTTAAAGCGCCCAAATAAGAGTTTTCATGGCTAAACCATAGAACAAAACGACTATTTGAGCGAAAAAAACAGCTAGATGTATACATGCCAGGGTAATCTTTATTTGTGTGATAGCAAAACAAGAAATGACACAAACCTGGACTATTTCCTTCTTCTTTGTGTTCCTCTCCTATAGGAAGTGGAACATATACTCCTATGCCTCAAAATCAAATTCTGTGGCAAAGCATCACTCATGCCCACTCTTTTAACTGAATTTACTCAAGTGAAAATGCTTCAGTCGAGAGGTTGTTTCCGTCAGACCCTCGACTCAAGTAATGCTGCATAACTTAATTTATCTTTAATTAAGGCATCATATATCATTTATCTTTACTTTACTTTATCATTAATTAAGGCTTCAATTGTTTGGTACCTTCGACAGTTTTAACCCAATTATAACTAGGCTAATGTTTTTGCCATATCCACCGGTCGCACTCTCACCCTCTTCTGGAGATAGTTCAGTCACCTATATTAAATAAATTTAAAAAATGAAGAACATACAGTAAAACCTCAATTCATAGAGATGTACAACCATTGCTACTTCAATTCATCAAAAATTGCAGATACGTGAGGATACATGAACCTACATATTTTCCCCGGAAGAAAATTGTTGCAAAATTGGAAGAAGAACATACAATAAAACATCTCTAAATTAATATAGGCGGGACCATGAAATATTATTATTTTGTAGAGGTATCATTTAATCGATAAATTAATATTTATTAATTTACAGAGTGTTTCGACACCGAAAAATTGTTCAGGGATGAAATCTCAAAAAATTTGAAAGAACCCACCTATGAAAACGTCATTCATGAACTTAAGGTCATAATTAATAATCTCGGTTACAGCAATTAATGGACATTAATAACCTATTGTATAGGTGAAAATGATACATGTTCAGAGGTCCAGAGCTTAAAACAAATTGTGGATATCATTGAAAAAATAATGTTGATGATAAAGTTGAAAATGATACAATATTTTTGAAACCAGTTATGCGTAAGGAAACACTTTCATCTAGAAATCTTCACAACTTTATGGTGCAATTAGAAAAGACAACATCGAAAATTTTAGATGCAATAAGAAAAGTTAGAAATGAGCTTCAACTATATTTAAATTTTAACAAAAAACAGAACATATTAAAATCATATTTCACTAAATTTTCTTAGATATATTTTTACTTTTAAAGAATTATTAATTTATAATATTAATGGGATCATATATTTATATTGGGGTCTTCTGAAAATATATTATATTATTATCTTATCGAAATGAGTGATTTTTTTCATTGGCCTAAGTCGGGACCGGAGCAAATTATTATCTTAGAGAGATTATTAATTAACCAAATATAAATTTAGTGATGTTTTACCGTATATGAAATTCTGAAAAGTTGCGGTTTGAAAAAGAATATAACAGAGAGTTAAAAACCTAATTCTAAACTTAAGTGAGAGTTAAGGTTTATTATTATTGAAATTCTGAAGAAGAGTGAGAAATTCACATACCTGCTTCACTTTATCTTTCGTCGTTAGAGTCTTAGAGAGTAAAGAAGAGGAATTCAAAGAAATTGAGGGAGAAGAAAAAGAAAGAATGATCGAGAAATTGGTACAACAAACGAACATATTGAAAGACAAAAATACCCTTACCTTTTACCATAAATAACTAAACCTACAGACTTGTATAACTTTTGCTGCGCAATGTACAATAACATTAAGTCGTGGTCGTCCTTGGCTTAATGTTTCTATATATACTAGATAATTTAAGGCCCGTGATATGGGCCCAATATAATTTCACATATTTTTTTGGAAAAATTATGTAAATTCACAACTTAAAATATCATAATCTCTAAAATTTCTACCATTTAAAAAAATTACAAAAAACCTCTTTCGGATACATCCCTATTGTAATGACCCGAAAGGTCATTTTTAGAAATTTTTATAAAAATTACCATTTTATCCTTCACGATGGTTGCCCCAGGGCATTTTTGATCAGTCGGTGAAGTTGGTTTAGGAATTTGAACTATTCGATAACTACAGCTATTTAAGTAGCAGGTATTTATCAAATAATCAATTGTTTGTAATTAGTAATTAATGGGTCAAGTCCATAATTTAATTAATACACTTACCACTTGGCACATGTATTAAGAAGATGAATTAAAGTTAGTGCGGTTAATAATTTATCTCAAAAAAATCCCTAGTGGCTCAAACTGCCAGACGAGAGAAACTCAATTCAACAACAAGAAATTTCATTCAGGTATAAACTTAACATTGTGGCAATTAATTATCTTTTTCTAACCTAATTAATATGTATTCAAAATTGTTATTATGATTTTGATATTGGTGTTGAAAGAGGAAACAAGGAAAAGTGGTTTTGGAATAAAAAAAATTGAAATTGGTATATATGTATAAAACGTTGTGGAACGAGAAAGAGGGTGTTGCTGGCCAATCATTTTGTAATGATTTGGGTTGTGATTGGGCAATCATGATTGCATTAATAAGTGGAAATATGGGATGTATCAATCTTAGTTTATTAAAACAGTGGTATTCTCGTGATTTCTGTTCATAATTGACGTCGTTGTTTTTTTTCTTTCTTATTATTACCGTATTATGATTCAAATTATGATATACTGGTATATGTAATTAAATATTAGGTATGAATACCATTAGATTATGATATTGGAGTAATTGAGACTTAATTATAGTCTTGAAATTTTGGAAATATGAGACTTGATATATTAGTCGGCATCAAAATTAAGAACTTGGCTAGAGATTTGAGTGAGTTTTTGGGTCAAGGCTAAACATATAGCAAGTTGTTAGTTTCTAAATTTTATTGTGATTATTTATTTGAATAGATTTTGATTTGAAAGCACAACGAAAAGGGAAGGCTCAAGTCCTGGAGTGATTGTTCGATTATTTGAGGCAAGTGGATTTCTCAACCCTTGTGAAGTGTGTATAATCGTGTATTTCCTTGTGGTATGTGTTTGGGAGTAATGTGACTTGTTGATGGATTGACTTGTCCATGTCAAATAATTCTAATGATGTAAAAAGGGTAATAAAAAATAATGTGATTAATTATTGGTGTGCGATATATTGAGAATGATTTGAAAGGCTTATCGATGTATTATTGATGTTGTATCATGATTGTGTTGTTGTCAATTGTGCATTGTTATGTAAATGGTCATCTCCTCATTATTTGTGAACATGTAATTTGCATTCGTTCTGAGACATGCTTGTGACAAGTGTTATGTGAATTGAGGAAGGATGGATGTACCATTTCGAGGAACGTGTCGCGTACCGCGACGAATATTATAATTCAAGAGACATGTTGCACGCTGAGACGGATTCTATTATCGACGGACGTGTCGAACACCGCAATAAATGTATGGACAGATATGTCCCTCATGGGTCCCGAACTGAAAGACAACGGGTGTGTATCGTTAGGTCAGAATTGTATCACTATACTTGACATTGCATTTCATTGCACATCTTTATCATTTGTGAACTTGTGAGTACCTTTTTGTGAAACTTGTGATTGGTGAACCTGATCTTATGTGTTATTGATCTGTATTGTTGAAGTGATGTGGTTGAATTATGTGCTATGTAAATTGTGAACTATTAGGTTGGACTAGTTTTTATGCAGGTTGTAGTAGTCGGGGTTCGGTTGGGGTGTAAGGAGTACCTGTATTCTATACCCTTAGCTTGTGTTTAGGAGTTTGCTTGTTGGGTACCTTGTGGTTTGGTACTCACCCATTGCTTCTACATTTGTGTAGGTTACGAGCCCGGATCTTCGTGATACTCTCTTTTCTCTTCTTGTCTGAGGCTTCTTGTAAAGATTTGTGAGGTAGTCGTTTGTCATCTCAGTGGTCTCTCTTACTCCTATTTATGATTTTATTCTACTTGAGAGACAACGTCATTTGAGACTTATGTATTTTCTTTCAATTCTATTGTATTACATTAGAGGCTTGTGCACGTGACAACCAGGCTTTGGGGAATTAGCTAAGTTGACTTATTATCCGCATTGTAAATTGTTATTCAATTTTTAGTTAAAGTTTATTTCCGCTCTTTATCAAATGGTTGGGTTTTAGGTTGACTTATCTTAGTGGAATAAGACGTGTGACATCACATCCATTTTTCGATTGTGAGAAAATGGTATTAGAGCCCCAGGTTCATAGGTATCACGTGTATACAAACCGAGTCTACATAGAATCTCGAGGATCGGTACGGAGACGTTTGTACTTATCTCTAAGAGGCTATGAAGATGATTAGAAAACTTTATTTTTGTTCATTCTTTCTCATTATGCGTGGTTACCTTCTTTAGTACTGAGCTATCGTATGTTCTTTAGACAGATGGTGAAGACTAGAGCTACTATTACTGGTGGTAGAGGGGAGGTAGTTCCTAAGACACTTGTTGAGGCCCCTGCTAGGGTCAGGGTTAGAGTTCGAGCTAGAGGTCGTGCCCGTGGAACGGCACTAGCCAGAGGTTGTGCCCGTGGAGCAGCACCAGTGAGAGGTCATGCTAGAGAGGTCTCTCCAGAGTCTCAGATTAATGACAGAGAGGACCAGGTTTCTCCAGAGCCTGCAACCACACCTTTGCTTCAGGATACATTATTGAGAGTGTTAAGTGTGCTCGATAGCTTTTCTCAGCGTGGTGGTGCGATCGGCACACCACAGGACTCTCAGACTTGAGTGAAGGCTCAGACCCAAGAGAAGTAGCAAGCCCCAGTTATTCATGACCCAGTGGGGCAGCCACCAGTGAATCCTATGGTTGGAAATGATCTTGCACCAGCAGTTGAGGGTCAAGGTGCACCATTGGTTGTTCCGATAGAGGATGAACAGCGCAGTATGAGAAATTTTGGAAGATGGACCCAACTCAGTTTCAAGGTGGGAAGAGTGAGGATGCTCATGAATTTCTGACTACATGCTGAGAATTGTTAGAGGTGGTTGGGTTAGCTGAGTCACATGGGGTTTGGTATGCTAGCCTCCAACTTCATGGGCCAGCGAGAGAGCGGTGGAGAGCTTATTAAAGGTCTTTGCCAGTTGGATCTCCTCCAGTGACTTGGGAGATATTTTCCAGTGCCTTTCATGACCACTTCATCACTTGGAGCGTGACAAAAGAGAGTCGTTTGAGGTTTGATAATCTGAGACGGGACAGTTTATCTGTTATAGAGTATGAGGCCCGTTTTTACCAGTTGTCTAGGCATACTTTGGCCATTATTCCAAACGAGACGAAGAGGATTCATAGATTTGTGAGGGGGCTAACTTTCTCTATCAGATCGCCTGTGTTTAGGGCATCTCGAGAGGGGGCTTCCTTCCAGTCCATTGTGAGTCCCTCCAAAGAGGCGGAATTGATGGAGAGATGAATTTTGGGACCCTAAGAGGGTCCGTACATCATGTCAGTATTCTGGTGCCTCATCTGTAGGTAGGGGATCGCACAGAGAGAGTGGTTCCTTCCAGCATCGGGGACTCGTTCATACATCTATGTCGACATCTGAGGGTGGCCAGATACCTCATGGTTCTTATAGTGCGGGTCAGGGCTCGTATGATTCACAGCACCAACCTATAGGGTGATGCAATTATAGTGGTTCTATAGGGATCCGCACAGTAGTTCTTGAGTAAAAGGTTTTTCTTTAGTTGCGGAGCTCCTGATCGCTTGATGAGACAGTGTCCTTTCCAGAGGGGTCGGGGAGGACCCAGTCTAGTTCTTCATTTCAAACTAGACCACCGGTACCACAGGGTAGAGGCCGAGGCAGATTTCAGTCAAGTAGAGGCGGTAGAGCTTCTGGTAGTGGTACTTAAGCTCAATAGAGGGGGGTAGAGGTACCACCTAGGTTGGAGGTGGTAGAGGAGGCCAGTGTTATGCTTGCCCGGGGAGGCCCGAGGTGGAGACTTCTAATGCTATTATTACAAGTATCATCCCAGTATGCCATCGATCTGCGTCTGTATTGTTTGATCCAGGGTCTACATTATCTTATGTGTCAACCTATTTTACTGTTGAGTTTGATATGATGTCTGATAGCATGCATGTACCTATTCGTGTTTCTACACCCGTGGGTCAGACCTTAGTGGTGGATCGAGTGTATTGATCTTGTCTTGTTTCTTTGGCGAGGTATGACACTTGGGTACACTTAATCATTCTAGGGATGATAGACTTTGATGTTATCTTGGGTATGAATTGTATTTCTCCTTATCATGTGATTCTTGATTGTAATGCTAAGACTGTGACCTTAGCGATGCCTAGTGTTCCGAGGGTTGAGTGGAAGGGTGCTAGTGGCTCTCATCCTAGAAAGGTCATCTCTTTAATCTGTGCTCAAAGATTAGTGGAGGGAGGGTGTTTGTCCTATTTAGCCTTCATTTGTGACAATGGTCTTGAGCCACCTCCATGGATTCCATTCTTGTGGTTCAAGAGTTTCTAGATGTGTTCCCTACTGACCTTCCAGGTGTTCCGCCCGATAGTGATATTGATTTGGAGCCGGGCGCTAAGCCCATTTCTATTCCCATGTATGGCTCCAGCAGAGTTGAAGGAGTTGAAAGATTAGTTACAAGATTTATTAAGCAAGGGATTTATTCACCCTAGTCTGTCACCTTGGGGTGCCCAGTGTTATTTGTGAAGAAAAAGGATGGGACTATGAGGATGTGTATTGATTACAGAAAGTTGAACAAGGTAATGGTGAAGAATAAGTATCATGTTCCACATATTGATAACTTATTTGATCAACTTCAAGGAGCATCGTTGTTCTCTAAGATTGATTTGAGGTCCGGATATCATCAGTTGAAGATTAGGGCATCAAATATCCCTAAGACAGCATTTCAGACTCGGTATGGGCATTATGAGTTCCTAGTGATGTCCTTTCGGTTGACTAACGCGCCTGCAACATTCATGGAGTTGATGAACGGGATGTTTCGACCATACCTAGATTCTTTTATGATTGTCTTCATCGAGGATATTTTGGTTTACTCTAGGACAGAGGAGGACCATGTTCGACACTTGAGGATTGTTCTTCAGAGGTTTAGGGAAGAGAAGTTGTATGCCAAGTTCTCAAAGTGCGAGTTTTGTCTTAACTTTGTGACGTGACCTAATTCTCCGAAAAAGATTCGGAGTTTTGTGGGGTTGGCAGGCTATTACCGATGTTGTTCAGAGTTTCTCTACTATTACAGCTCCATTGAATAGATTGACTCGACAGGGTGTGGGTTTTCAGTGGTCCGATGAGTGTGAGGAGAGCTTTCAAAAGCTCAAGACTTTATTGATTTCGGCCCCTATGTTGACTCTACCTGAGAAGGGTGTGGACTTTACTGTTTATTGTGATGCTTCAGGACCCGATTTGGGTGGTGTATTGATGTAGAAGGGGAAGGTGATTGCTTATGCTTCTAGGCAGTTGAAGGCCCATGAGAAAAACTACCCTACTCATGATTTAGAGTTGGCAGTCGTGGTCTTTGTACTTAAGTTATGGCGTCACTATTTGTATGGGGTGCATTGTGAGATCTTCACTGATCATCAGAGTCTTCAATACATCTTCAGTCATAGGGATTTGAACTTGAGGCAACGTAGATGGCTTGCTGAAGGACTATGATGTGACCATTCTATACCATCCGGGGAAGGCCAATGTGGTGGCCGATGCTTTGAGCAGGAAGACTCTTAGCATGGGGAGTCTTGTCGGGCGTAGGATAGAGGAGAGACCATTGGCTAGAGATGTTCAGATGTTAGCTAATAGTCTTGTTCGGTTGCATATTTCAGAGGAGAGGGATGGTATGATTGCTTTTATTGAGGCTTGATCTTCTTTAGTTGAGAATATATGTGAGCACCAGTTTGATGATGAGAAGTTATGTCTCATTCGAGAAAAAGTGTTGATAGGGGAAGCCAAGGAGGTTGTCCTTGATTATGATGGTGTCTTGAGGATCGGAGGTAGGATTTGTGTGCCCAAGACGAGCGAGTTGATCAGATTGATTCTTGAGAAGGCCCATTGTTCTTGATATTCCATCCATCTGAGAGCGGCGAAGATGTTTCATGATCTGAGTCAACATTACTGGTGGTGTGTAATGAAGAGGGATATTGCAGACTTTGTTTCTAGGTGTTTGGCTTGCCAACAGGTCAAGTATAAGCACCAGCGGCCCGGGGTATATCTTCGAGGATGTCTATTCCTACTTGGAAGTGGGAGTGGATCACTATGGACTTTGTTGTGGGTTTTCCTACCACAGTGGGTGGTTATGACTCCATTTGGGTTGTTGTTGACAGACTGACCAAGTCTGCCCACTTCATTCTGGTTCGGGTGAAGTATATGGCAGAGAAGTAGCCGAGCTTTATATCAGTTAGATTGTGCGACTACACGGAATTCTAATTTTTATTGTATTTGATCAAGGCTCATTGTTCACTTCCCATTTCTGAAAGGTATTACAGCATGGTTTGGGTACTCAGTTAGATATGAGTACAGCTTTTCACCCTCAGACAGATGGTCAGTCCGTCGGACGATTCAGGTGTTAAAGGACATGCTCCGAGCATCTGTGATTGATTTTTGTGCTAGAAGGGATCGGCATTTTCCCTAAGCAGAGTTTGCCTACAATAACAGTTATCACTCTAGTATTGAGATGGCCCCATTTGAGGTGTTGTATGGCAGACGGTGTAGATCTCCAATCGGTTGGTTTGATTCGGCGGAGATGTACTCTTTGGATACAGACTTTCTTAGAGATGTTATGGAGCAAGTCCGTATGATTCAGTATAGACTGTTGACAACCTAGAGTCGACAGAGAAGTTATGCAGATCACAGAGTCAGAGCCTTAGTGTTTATGGAGGGTGATCATGTTTGACTCCGAGTATCACCCATGAAGGGTCTGATGAGGTTCAAAAAGAAGGTCAAACTTAGCCCTAGGTTCATTGGACCTTTTGAGATTTTGAGCCAAGTGGGAGAGGTATCATTTAAGTTGGCCTTACCACCTAGTATGTCGGCAATTCATCATGTTTTCCATGTCTCTATGCTTCAGAAGTATATAGCGGACAGTCTCATGTGCTTTCTATTGATTCAGTTGAGTTGGGGCCAGACTTATCTTTTGAGGAGGAGCCTATAACTATTTTGGATAGGCAGGTCCAGAAGTTTAGGACCAAGGAGATCGCTTCAATGAAGGTACAGTGGAAGCACCGTTCAGTTGGTGAGGCGACTTAGGAGCCAGAGTCCGATATGTGTGCTAGATATCCTCAACTTTTCGAAGCTTCAGGTACTTCCTTTTACCTTATGTTTGAGAACAAACATGGGTTTTAGTGGTGGATAATGTAATGATCCGAAAGGTCATTTTTAGAAATTTTCATAAAAGTTACTATTTTACCCTTATTGGTGGTTGCCCCGGGGTATTTTTGATCAGTCGGTAAAGTAAGTTTGGGAATTTGAATTATTTGATAATTACGATTATTTAAGTAACGGGTATTTATCAATTAATTAATAATTTATAATTAGTAATTAATGGGTCAAGTTCATAATTTAATTAAGGGAAAATTATGCGTATAAGCAAACATATATTAGTTAATTAGTTAACATAGCTATAGTTTCCTTAATTACAATTTGCGACATACTTTTAGCTATAATTACGCGGCTCAACTTTTTAGTTTTGTATAATCCGCATGTTTGTATAATTCAGAATTTGTATAATAGAATTTGTATAACTTTTGTATAATTCAAAATTTGTATAATAAAATTTGTATAACTGTTTACACTCTGATGTTTATAGTTGTATAAATTAGTTATTTCGAGTTCATACAAAAATAACTCAAAAATTATACAAATGTACCCGCAAATTATACAAACCTACAAATTATACAGATCCGCAAATTATACAAACGAGGCAACTTAAACTGTAGCTACAACCCGTAAATAGGCAAACTATAGCTATGGAGCATAATTAAGTTTATTATAGTGACTATTTGTGAAAGTTCCCTTTTAATTAATACCCTTACCACTTGCCCCATGTATTAAGAAGGTGAATTAAAGTTAGTGCGGTTAATAATTTATCTCAAAAATAAATCCCTAGTGGCTCAAACGGCCAGACGAGAGAAACTCAATTCGACAACAAGAAATTTCATTCATGTATAAACTTGATATTGTGGCAATTAATTATCTTTTTCTAACCTAATTAATATGTATTCAAAATTGTTATTGTTATTCTGATATTGGTGTTGAAAGATGAAACAAGGAAAAGTGGTTTTGGAATTAAAAAAATGGAAATTGGTATATATGTATGAAACGTTTTGAAACGAGAAAGAGGGTGTTGCCAGCCAATCATTTTGTAATGATTTGGGTTATGATAGGGCAATGATGATTGCATTAATAAGTGGCAATATAAGATGTATCAATCTTAGGTCATGAAATAGTGGTATTCTCGTGATTTCTGTTCGGAATTGACGTCGTTGTTTTTTTTCTTATTATTACCATATTATGATTCAAATTTGGATATACTGGTATATGTAATTAAATATTAGGTGTATGGTATTATATGAATACCATTAGATTATGATATTGGAGTAATTGAGACTTAATTCTAGGCTTGAAATTTAGGAAATATGAGACTTGATATATTAGTTGGCATCAAAATTAAGAACTTGACAATAGATTTGGGTGAGTTTTGGGTCAAGGCTAAGCATATAGCAATATGGGTGTGGTTAGTTTCGAAATCTTATTTGTGATTATTTATTTGAATAGATTGCATTGATTTGGAAGCACAACGAAAAGGGAAGACTCAAGTCCCGGAGTGATTGCTTAGTTATTTGAGGCAAGTGGATTTCTCAACCCTTGTTAAGTGTGTAGAATAGTGTATTTCCTTGTGGTATGTATTGGGGAGTAATGTGACTTGGTTATGGGTTGACTTGTCCATGTTGAATAATTCTAATGATGGAAAAAGGGTAATAAAAGGCAATGTGATTAATTATTGGTGTGTGATGTGTTGAGAATGATTTAAAGGCTTATTGATGTACTATTGATGTTGTATCACGATTGTGTTGTTGTGAATTATGCATTGTTATGTAAATGGTCATCTCTTCATTATTTGTGAACATGTCATTTGCATTGGTTCTGAGACATGGTTGTGACAAGTGTTATGTAAATTGAAAAAGGATAAGAAATTAAAGAGGATGTACCATTTCGAGGGACGTGTCGCGCGCCGCAGCAGATATTATAATTCGAGCGACGTGTCGCACACCGCAACGGATTCTACTATCGAGGGACGTGTCGGACGCCGCAACGAATGCATGTACCGATATGTTCCCCATGAGTCCCGGACTGAAAGACAGCGGGTCTGTATCGTTAGGTCAGAAATGCATCACTATACTTGACATTGCATTTCATTGCATTAAATATATTTATCATTTGTGAACTTGTGAGCGCCTTTCTGTGGAACTTGTGATTGGTGAACCTGATCTTATGGGTTGTTGATCTGTATGATTGAAGTGATGTGGTTGAATTATGTGCTATGTAAATTGTGAACTATTAGGTTGAACTGGTTTTTATGCAATTGTAGTTGTGGGTGTTCGGTTGGGGCGTAAGGAGTATCAGTATTCTATACCCTTAGCATGTCTTTAGGAGTTTCCTTGCTGGGTACCGTGTGGTTTGGTACTCACCCCTTGCTTTTACATTTGTGTAGGTTACATGCCCCGGACCTTCGTGATACTCTCTTTTCTCTTCTTTTCCAAGGCTTTTTGTGAAAATTTGGGAGGTAGCTATTTGTCATCTCAGCGGTCTCTCTTACTCCTATTTATGATTTTGTTCTACTTGAGAGACAATGCCATTTGAGACTTACGTATTTTCTTTCAATTCTATTGTATTACATTACAGACTTGTGCACGTGACAACCAGGCTTTGGTGATTTAGCTTTGTTGACTTATTATCCGCATTATAACTTGTTATTCAATTTTTAGTTAGAGTTTATTTCCGTTCTTAATCAAAATGGTTGGGTTTTAGGCTGACTTGTCTTTGTGGGATAAGGCGAGTGTCATCACATCCATTTTTGGGTTGTGACACTTATTCCCTCTCGGATACATCCATCCCCTCTCGGATACATTCCTATCCCCTTTCGGATACATCCTTCCCATGAAGTAACGTATGATTTGCAATGTATCAGAAAATCAAGGAATGTATTCGAGAGCAATGAAAAATTTGAGATTTTTATAATTGAGAAAACTTCTGGGATAGGATGTAATTAGCCCCCAAATGTAAGAAATTTCTGTAATTTATACTATTTTTTCGGTAAACAACTTCAATATATTAATTACTTAATAATCTTTTTCAAATGTTCATAAGACATAAATGTGTCGTTTACAACCCAAATTGAGAAAGTTGAATTTTAAGAAATTCTATGTAGTAGGGAAATAGAGAATTGCGTTAGATTATGAATTAAAACATTTCGTGTTCGAGGAATATATAAAATATTGATATTTTTGAAAAAGTTCATCCATCTTCATATATTTTCGCAAGTGGTATCCATTTTCCACAATGTTGTTATCTTGTTTTTGTAATATTTGCACCATAAGCCTTGCATCTGATCATAGAATACTAATCATTGATCAACCAATTCGTAAAGATCGATTCAAAGTCTTTCAAATCTCTATTGCATCAGTTTAAGTATAATTTGTTTGTAGTTTGCTTTGCCAATGAATTTTGTGATACATTTTATTATTGTCTTCGATAAATAGAAATACTTCTATTTATTTTTATTTTAATATTGAAAGTATTTATTAGATAATTGATTTCTAAATCCACAACAATAAAAACAATCATGAAAGCAACTTTATTTCTATATACAATAACAATTATCTTAATGTTAAATTCTAAATTGCATTAATAAATTTTTTTGATACTGCACTCTAAATATCATGTCGTAAAAGAAAACTCTAAATCTTACACCCACAAAATAACCAATATACTTGTTTTTCTTTTTTAGGTTGTTTTTCCCTTATTTTTTATTTTTATTTTTTTCCTCTATATTTCTCAACAAAGTCCTTTTCAATTGTCATTTTCTTTTGTTGTTCTTCTTTATTTTTTTAACTTCTCGTTTTTTTTAGTTTGTATTTTAAGATTTCTTAGAATTTGAATTTAAACCTTTTTTTTTTCAAATCTTCTCTGTTAAATAGTTTATCATATTTGATATTAAGAAAATATCCTATATAGAAATGAAAAATAAATATTTTTTAATCTTTCGAGGAATACATTAGCAAATTATTAATTTCTTGATAGTCAAACATTGTTCATTCTTTTAGTCACGAAATTTGGTATTTTCTTCAAATTAATTAAAAAAAATTGATACATCATTTAAAGACTATTTTAATAATCAAGATATGAATTTTAGTAGTGGTCATATGATGTAACAAATATTAAAAATATGTTTACGTAATAATCCTTAAAAGTAATTTTAGGAACAAAATATTAACTATTCAAACACATTTTATTTAAGTTAGTTCAAAATTTTCTTTCTAAAACATGTCAAAAAAATTTAGCATTTGTTATTGTTTGTAAAAATTTAACCAATAGAAACTCTTCATTTTAATACAATTACAAAAATATCCTTATGGGTCCATAACAAAAGTAAAGACATGTATGGATTCTTCTAGATTTTCATTCTGACCATTAATTATACAATTATTATTTTGCCCTTAAATGATGTTAAAATTACTAAAAGGTCATTGGTCGTCCTTCTCATGGCTCTTCTATATATTAGATTAGAAATAAATATAAATAATTCATAAATTATGTTTTTTTATGGTGCTGACACATGACACTTTTTTCTCTCATATTATATATAGAATATAAATATAGATTAATTGTCACGACCCAAATTTACATGTCGTGATGGCACCTATGTTCCAACCGATAGGTAAGCCAACCCACAAATTTTATCAATTTTATTTAAAAAAATAAGGCGAAAATTATCACTACTAAAAAAATGATAAAAAGAGACCCCATGAGAAAAAGAGACCTCAACAGAAACCGCAAAATGGTAGGTCGCTATCATGTAGGTGGCTTTTTTGTAGAGTTTTTAAAAAGAGACCCCATAAGGTCGCTATTGTTGTAAAACTTAAGAACAAAAGAACAATATAAAGAGGAAGAGAAGAAGAATATAAGACAAGAGGAACAATATAAGCTAACTTTCTTTCTTTGAAGTGTCTTTAACATTTTCCTCAACACCACTATTTATAGAATTACATTGAGGAATACCAAAGGGTGTCATAAACATTACATTAAACCTTGAGAATTACTACCCATTAAGGAGGAAATAAACCTAGGAGTTATGATCATCCATTTGACCACATTATCAACACCATTACTACTCATAAAGGAGGGAAATTAACCAAGGAGTTATGGTCATCCATTTAACCACCAAAATGATTTACAACACTCCCCCTAGGATGACCATTGATAGATAATATGCCTCGTTAAAACCTTACTAAGAAAAAACCCTATGGGAAATAAAATCTTAGTGAAGGACAAAGAGTACACATATCTTGTAATACGCTTTGTTTGTTGCCTCGTTAAAAACCTTGCCAGGAAAACCCATTGGGATAAAACCTAGGCCAAGGGA
>JAJONR010000499.1:0-60020 GCA_029582245.1 Solanum etuberosum
GAGGATTAGTATGTGACTAAAGGGTAAGGTTAACAAAGGAAAATTGATTGGTTAGGCCTAACTTGTGATTAATCAGGTTGTACATAGTGGGATTAGAGTACATGAAACTACTAGTTTTGATTAAAAGGTACTTGTTAGATAGGAAGCATGTGAGAATGAAGCTTGAATGACACGGGACGAATATGTACGTAGAGTTTCTAGTTAGAAAAGAGATGGGATATGTCAAATCCCCTAAACATAGGAGTAGGGGTGATATGAGGATGCTATAGAGGAGTGAGATAGGTGGTTATGAAAGAGTGATTGCTAAGTGTGTGAGGCAAGAATAAGGTATCAACTCTTCAACCCTAACGAGTTATAAAGGCGCACCCGAGAATAACTTTGTGAACCTTTGTTAGACAGAGAAGTCATTTTAGTATTGATTCAAGTCTTGATATTTGGTCTTGATAACAACAAGAAAAAAAAGAGGGGAATACTAAGGTCACCTAGATAGAAGATACATGGACCTAGTTCATTTACATCATTAGTACAAAAGATAAGTATAGCATTATACACATATATAGACTTCCATCAAATTGAATAGAGCTACTACAGGATTCATTTAATATATGCATGCGGTAATTCATCAATCATAGTCCAGTTAAGGGAGAGAAAAAATTGATCATAGTTGTTCTTATTTGCTATCTTGCATGGGAAAAGAGTCGGAGCACCCTCACTTGTTCTAAAAAATAAAAAGAAATAAATCTATTAGTGTGGTCAGACCTATCTATTTAAGCCCAAGGCGGCTAACTCGAAGACGTTATGAATCGTGATATAACTTTATAGGTACCTGACATTTACATGTTATTAGAGTTCATGTTTTATGGTGCGTTCAATCTTCACTATTTATTTTCTATTTTGACCTTCAAAAAGGCACCAGACATTGAGTGTGATGTAACACAAGCTAGTAATGAAGGCAAAGTTGACCTCGGCCTCCTACTCCAAAAGATGAACTATTGAGGATTCTTTTTTCTATCTTAACTGTAGTATTTGTATTAACCTAGAAGGAAGCTAAATTCCAATAGCAGAACATTAAATTTCTTTATTTCTGTAAATGTCTGAAAAATAAAAAATCAAGAAAAATATTTCTGAAACAAATAATAAAAAACCTCAAAAAAAATATTTGGCTTTCAAGGCCGGGGCTCCTCGGTCGAGGTTAGTAGGCCTAGGCGCCTAGCCGAGATATAGGTTGACCGATACGCGCATGCTAGGCCGATATAGCCTGGCCTCGATTGATGTGGCCTAGACGATAGGCCCAGGCCTTGGTCGATGTAGCCTAGCCTCGGTGAATGTCGCTTGGCCGATGTAGCCTAGCCTCGGTGGATGTCGCCTGGCTGATGGGCCCAGGCCTTGGCCGATGTAGCCTAGCCTCAGTTTATGTAGCCTGACTGAGCCGCCCAGGCCTAGGTCGATGTAGCGTGGCCTCGTTCAATGTCGCCTGACCGATGTAGCCTAGCCTCGGTCAATGTTGCCTGGTCGATGTGTCTAGGCCTCGACCAAGACCGATGCGCCCCATAGACATGCCTTCGACCTAATGATTTTGGGCACAATTTACGTTCAAAGACTTGATGTCGCATGGTTGTTGCACGCAAGCCTAGGATGATGTCGCCTGCCTCGTATTAAAATTCATTATCCAATATTAAAATTTACATTCACATATGTATTAACAATGTATTTCGAACTCAAAATCCATTTTGTTTCATCAGATTTTTACTAAAAATGGACAAAAATCCTATGCCTAATTGGGGGAAATTTAAAATTAAATGGGATAAAAGATTTGTTTTCAAAAAATTGAATATCTAATACTTAAATTGACATTCACATATGCATTACCAATCTATTTAAAACTCAAAATCCATTTTGTTTTTTCAGATTTTTCCAACAAAGAAAAAAGAATTTTATGCAAAATTTTAGAAAATTCAAAATTGAATGGGTTAACAGTCATTTTCACAAAATTGTTTCGACCAAGCTGCCTACCAACAACAAAGAGAGTTGAGTTTCAACCACCACTTGTCGCAATGTCTGTTGACGTGGACTCACATTTAGGCAAGCCGCGCGCTCAGAGCGCACGGGAGGCCAGCTCAAAATAATTCTGCTTTCCCACCAATGACTTATAAATATCGAAAATAATAGTTTTGATGAAAAACAATGAGTAAATAAAAACACCTTAAAAATTCGACTTGCACCAATTGACTTTAAAATATTGAAAATAATGGTTTTCTAAAAAAATCATTTTTTTTTTTTGGTAAATGACCAAAAAATATAAAAATCAAGCCAAATATAAAAAATATAAAAACACCTTTAAAAAAAAAATCGACTAGCGCCAATGACTTTAAAATATCGAAAATAATTGTTTTCCAAAATAAATAAAATTTTATTTTTTTCGTAAATGACAGAAAAATATAAAAACACTTTAAAAATATTGACAAAACCAATGACTTAAAATATCAAAAATAATGGTTTTTGAAAAAAAAAAAATTCAACTTGTACCAATGATTTAAATTATCGAAAATAATGGTTTTCGAAAAAAAAATCAACATTTTTTTTGTAAGTGACCGAAAAATATAAAAATCAAGAAAAATATTTTAAAAAAAATATAAAAACACCTTTAAAATTTTATTGACTTGCACCAATGAATTTGAAATATCAAAAATAATCTTTTTCGAAAAAAAATAAAAAAAAGTATTTTTTTCTGTAAAAGAACGAAAAATATAAAAAAAATATAAAAACACCTTTAAAAAAATTTCGACTTGCACCAATGAATTAATAATTTCGAAAATAATGGTTTTCAAAAAAAAATCAAATTTTATTTTTTTCGTAAATGACCGAAAAATATCAAAAAATATAAAAACCACTTTAAAAAAATTTCGACTTACACCAATGACTATAAAATATCAAAAATAATGGTTTTTGAAAAGAAAAATATTTAAAATGATTAAAATACCTTTTAAATTTTTTTGTAAAATATCAAAAATAATGGAATTAGAAGAAAAAAAATCCGTAAATGACCGAAAAATATAAATATCAAGAAATATATATAAAAATATAAAAACACTTTTTAAAAAATCGACCTTTACCAATGACTTTAAATTATTGAAAATAATGGTTTTTGAAAAAAAATCAAAATTTTGTTTTTTTCGAAAATGGATTTAAAATATGAAAATCAAGAAAAATATAAACAAAATGTAAAAACACCTGTAAAATTTTCTTAACTAGCACCAATGACTTCAAAATATCGAAAATAATGATTTTTTATAAAAATCAATTTTTTTTGTAAATGACCGAAAAATATAAAAATCAAGAAAAATATAAAAAAATATAGATATATAAAAACAATTAAAAAAAATTGACTCGCACCAATGACATTAAGATATCAAAAATAAAGATTTTCAAAAAAAATCAATTTTTTTTTGTAAATGTTTGTAAAAAAATCAAAATTTTATTTTTTTTCGTTAATGACCGAAAGATATAAAAATTAAAGAAAAATATCAAAAAATATCAAAAACACCTAAAAAAAAAAAAATCTTGCGTCAATGACTTTAAAATATATAAAATAATGGTTTTCAAGAAAATCAAAATTTATTTTTTTCGTATATGTCTAAAAAATGAACTCTCAGCGGGCTGTAGCCTCGACAACAAAGAGAGTTGAGTTTCTACCACCACTTGCCGCGACATTTGTCGATGTAGACTCACATTTTGGCTAGTCGTGCGCTCAGGGCACACAGGAGGCAAGTTTCCAACCCGCGCGACACCTTGCGAGGGGCGACGCGATGCGTGACGCTCAAAAATGTCGAAAATAATGTTTTTAACAAAATGTAAAATTTTATTCTTTCCTTAAATGTTCGAAAAATAAAAAATAAACACCTCAAAAAAATATTCGGCTTGCACCAGTGACTTTAAAATATCGAAAATAATGGTTTTAAAAAAAATCAAAATTTATTTTTTCCGTAAATGAGTGGAAAAAAAAATCAAGAAAAATATACCGAAAACATAAAATCACTTCAAAAAAAATTTGACTTCCACCAATGACATTAAAATATTGAAAATAATGGTTTCCAAGAAAAAAATTGAAATTTTATTTTTTTAAATATCCAAAAAATATAAAAATCAAGAGAAAGATATAAAAATACAAACACAATATCGAACATAAATTTTTTTCGTCAATGACCAAAAAATATAAAATCAACAAAAATATAAAAAAATATATAAAAACAACTTCAAAAAATTTTCGACTCGCACCAATGACTTAAAATATCGAAAATATAGGTTTTCAAACAAATTTTATTTTATTTTTTTCTTAAATAAATGTCAGAAAAATATAAAAATCAAGAAAAATACAAAAAAATACAAAAAATGCCTCATAAAATTTTGACTTGCACCAATGTCTTTAGAATATTGTAACGAATAAAAGATCAAAATTTAACTTCTTTTCATAAATGTCCGAAAAATATCAAAAATTTTATTTTTCTAAGTAAATGTCCGAAAAATATAAAATAATCAAGAAAAATACATAAAAAACAAAATTATAATTTTTTTCGTACATAAAAAACAAAATTATAATTTGCACCAATGACTTTAGAATATCGTAACAAATAAAAGAACAAAATTATAATTTTTTTCGTAACTGTCCGAAAAATATCAAAAATTTTATTTTTCTTCGTAAATTTCTAAAAAAATACCTAAAAATACAAAAAACGACACAAATTTTTTTTGACTTGCACCAATGACTTTAGAATATCGCAACGACTAAAAGATCAAATTTTTAGTTATTTTCGTAACTGTCCGAAAAAATCAAAAAAAATATTTTTCTTCGTAAATGTCTGAAAAAAATAAAATTCAAGAAAAATACAAACATGCCTCAAAAAAATTTCAACTTGCACCAATGACTTTAGAATATCGTAACGAATAAAAAATTATAATTTTACTTTTTTTCGTAATTGTCCGAAAAAATCAAAAAAATTATTTTTCTTCTTTAATGTCCGAAAAATATAAAAATCAAGAAAAATACATAAAAAATATAAAACTGCCTCAAAAAAAGTTCGACTTGCACCAATGACTTTAGAATATCGTAACGAATAAAAGATTAAAATTTTACTTCTCTTCATAACTGTCCCAGAAAAATCAAATATTAATTTTTTCTTCGTAAATGTCCGAAAAATTTAAAAATCAAGAAAAATACATAAAAAAATATAAAAAATGCTTCAAAAAAATTTAACTTGCACCAATAACATTAGAATATCGTAACAAATAAAACATCAAAATTTTACTTCTTTTCGTAACTGTCTGAAAAAAATCAAAAATTTAATATTTCTTCGTAAATGTACGAAAAATATAAAAATGAAAAAACACATAAAAAATACAAAAAACGCCTCAAAAAGATTTTGACTTGCACCAATGACTTTATATTATCGTAACGAATAAAAGATCAAAATTATACTTATTTTCATAACTATTCGAAAAAAATCAAAATTTTTATTGTTCGTCCTAAATGTTCGAAAAATATATAAAAAAAAAAATACATACAGAATAAAAATAAAACCACTAAAAAATTTCGACTTGCACCAATGACTTTAGAATACCGTAACGAATAAAAGATCAAAATTTTATTTCTTTTCGTAACAGTCCGAAAAATATCAAAAATTTTATTTTTCTTCTCAAATGTCCAAAAATATAAAAATCAAGAAAAATACATAAAGATACAAAAACCGCCTCAAAACCACTTGCACCAATAACTTTAGAATATTGTAATGAATAAAAGATAAAAATTTTACTTCTTTTCTTAACTGTTCGAAAAAAATCAAAAATTTATTTTTCTTCATAAATGTCCGAAAAATATAAATATCAAGAAAAATACATAAAACTAAAAAAACGCCTCAAAAAAATTTAGACTTGAACCAATGCCTTTAGAATATGGTAACGAATAAAAGATCAAAATTTTACTTCTTTTCGTAACTGTCCGAAAAATATCAAAATTTTATTTTTCTTCGTAAATGTGTGAAAAATATAAAAAAATCAAGAAAAATACAAAAAACTACTCAAAAAAATTTCGACTTCCGTCAATGTCTTTATAATATCGTAACGACTCAAAGATCAAATTTTTACTTATTTTCTTAACTGTCCAAAAAAATCAAAAAATTTATTTTTCGTGGTAAATGTCAGAAAAATACATAAAAAATACAAAAAACGCCTCAATTTTTTTTTTGACTTGCACCAATGACATTAGAATATCATAACGAATAAAAGATCAAAATTTTACTTCGTTTCGTAAATGTCCGAAAACATCAAAAAAATTATTTTACTTTGTAAATGTCCGAAAAATATAAAAATTAAGAAAAATACATAAAAATTACAAAAACTGCCTCAAAAAAATTCGACTTGCACCACTGACTTTAGAATATCGTAATGAATAAAAGATCAAAATTTTACTTCTTTTCGTAGCTATCCGAGAAAAATCAAAAATTGAATTTTTCTTCGTAAATATCCGAAAAATCAAGAAAATACATAAGAAATACAAAAAACGTCTCAAAAAAGTATGACTTGCACCAATGACTTTAGAATATCGTAACGAATAAAAGATTAAAATTTTACTTCTTTTCGTAACTGTCCAAATAAAATAAAAAAATTAATTTTTCTTCGTAAATGTCCGAAAAATATTAAAATCAAGAAAAATAGATAAAAAATACAAAATACGCCTCAAATTTTTTTTAACTTCAAATAAAACATCAAAATTTTGATTCTTTTCGTAACTGTTCGAAAAAAAATTCAAATTTAATATTCTTTGGTAAATGTACGAAAAATACAAAAATAAAAAAAACATAAAAAATATAAAAAATGCCTCAATTTTTTTTAGACTTGCACCAATGACCTTAAATTATCGTAACCAATAAAAGATAAAAAATTTATTTATTTTCGTAACTGTTCGAAAAAAATAAATTTTTTTTTCATCCTAAATGTCCAAAAAATATAAAAATCAAGAAAAATACATAAAAAAAATACAAAGAACGCCTCAAAAAAATTTGACTTGCACCAATGACTTTAGAATATCATAACGAATAAAAGATCAAAATTTCACTTCTATTCGTAATTGTCCGAAAAAAATCAAAAATTTTCTTTTTTCTTCTTAAATGTCCGAAAAATATAAAAATCAGGAAAAATACATAAAAAGGACAAAAAACGCCTCAAAAAAATTTCGACTTGCCCCAATGCCTTTAGAATATCGGAACGAATAAAAGATCAAAATTTTACATCTTTTCGTAACTGTTCGTAAAAATCAAAAAAAATATTTTTCTTTCCAAAGGTTCGAAAAATATGAAAAACAAGAAAAATTCAAAAAAAAACTAAAAACGCCTCAAAAAATTTCGACTTGTACCAAAGACTTTAGAATATCGTAACGAATAAAAGATCAAAATTTAATTCTTTTCGTAACTGTCCGAAAAATATCAAAAAAATTATTTTTCTTCGTAAATATCCGAAAAATATAAAATTAGGAAAAATACATAAAATATACAAAAAAGCGCCTCAAAAAATTTTCGACTTTCACCAATAACTTTAAAATATCGTAATGACTATAAGATCAAAATTTTAGTTATTTTCTAACTCTATGAAAAAAATCAAAAATTTTATTTTTCTTCGTAAGTGTCCGAAAAATTCATAAAAAATAAAAAAAACGCCTCAAAATTTTTCCGACTTGAACCAATGACTTTAGAATATCGTAAGGAATAAAAGATCAATTTTTACTTCTTTTTGTACTTGTCTGGAAAAATCAAAAAATTATTTTTCTTCGAAAATGTCCGAATAATATTAAAATCAAGAAAAATTCTGATAAAATACAAAAAAACCTTCAAAAAAAATTTCGACTTGCACCAATGACTTTAGAATATAGTAACGAATAAAAGATCAAATTTTACTTCTTTGCGTACTTGTCCGAGAAAAATCAAAAAAAAAATTCTTCGTAAATGTGCGAAAAATGTAAAATCAAGAAAAATACATAACATATACAAAAAACGCATCACAAAAAATTTGACTTGCACCTATGACTTTAGAATATCGTAACGAATAAAAGATCAAAATTTTACTTCTTTTCGTAACTGTCCGAAAAAAATCAAAAAAATTATTTTTCTTCATAAGTATTCGAAAAGTATAAAAATCAAGAAAAATACAAAAAACGCCTCAAAAAAATTTCGACTTTCACTAATGACTTTATAATATCTTAACGAATAAAAGATCAAATTTTAATTCTTTTCATAACTGGCCGAAAAAATCAAAAAAATTATTTTTCTTCGTAAATGGCCGAAAAATATAAATATCAAGAAAAATACATAAATACAAAAAATGACTTGCACCAATGACTTTTGAATATTGTATTCAATAAAAGATCAAAATTTTACTTCTTTTTGTAACTGTCTGAAAAATATCTAAAATTTTATTTTTCTTCGTAAAAGTCCGAAAAATATAAAAATCAAGAAAAATACATAAAAAAACAAAAAACGACTCAAAAATTTTAGACTTGCACCAATGACTTTAGAATATCGTAACGAATAAAAGATCAAAATTTTACTTCTTTTCGTAATTGTCCGAAAAAATCGAATTTTTTTTTCATAAATGTCCGAAAAATATAAAAAATAAAATAAAATATATAATACTACTAAAAACGCCTCAAACAAATTTTAACTTGCATCAATTCCTTTAGAATATCGTAACGAATAAAAGATCAAAATTTTACTTCTTTTAATAACAGTCCGAAAAACAAAAAATTTAGAAAAACACAAAAGAGATAAAAAAAAATGACTCAAAATATTTCGATTTGCACCAATGACTTTAGAATATTGTAACGAATAAAAGATTAAAATTTTACTTCTTTTCGTAACTGTCTGAAAAATATCAAAAATTTTATTTTTCTTCGTAAATGGCCGAACAATATAAAAATCAAGAAAAATACATAAAAAAAAATACAAAACACCACTCAAAAACATTTCTTCTTGCACCAATGACTTTAGAATATCGTAATGAATAAAAGATCAAAATTTTAATTCTCTTTGTAACTTTCCGAAAAATATCATATATTTAAGTTTTCTTCGTAAATGTAAAAATAATATAATAATCAAGTAGAATACTAAAAACGCCTAAAAAAAATTCGACTTGCACCAATGACCTTAGAATATCGTAACGAATAAAAGATCAGAATTTTACTTCTTCTCATAACTGTCCGAAAATTATCAAATATTTTGTTTTTCTTCGTAAATGTCCGAAAAATATAAAAATCAAGAAATTTTTTTTACAAAAAACGCCTCAATTTTTTTTTGATATGCACCAATGACCTTAGAATATCGTAACAAATAAAAGATCAAAAATTTACTTATTTTCATAACTGTCCAAAAATTATACAAATATTGTATTTTTTTTCGGAAATGTCAGAAAATATAAAAATCAAGAAAAATACATAAAAAATACAAAAAATACCTCAAAGAAATTTCGACTTGCACCAATGACCTTAGAATATCGTATTGAATAAAAGATTTTACTTCTTTTCGTAACTGTTCGAAAATTATCAAATATTTTATTTCTCTTCGTAAATGTTTGAAAAATATAAAAATCCAGAAAAATACATAAAAATACAAAAAACGCCTAAAAAAAATTTGACTTGCACCAATGACCTTAGAATATCGTAACGAATAAAAGATAAAAATTTTAGTACTTTTCGTCAGTGTTCGAAAGTTATCAAATATTTTACTTTTCTTCGTAAATGTCCGAAAAATATAAAAATATAAAATACAAAAAAAGTACAAAAAAACGCCTCAAAAAAGTTTCAACTTGCACCAATGACTTTAGAATATCATAACGAATAAAAGAACAAAATTTAACTTCTTTTCGTAACTGTCCAAAAATTATCAAATATTTGATTTTTCTTCGTAAATTTCCGAAAAATGTAAAAATCAAGAAAAATACATAAGAAATACAAAATAACAGCTAAAAAAATTTCGACTTGCACCAATGACCTTAGATTATCGTAACGAATAGAAATCAAAATTTCAATTCTTTTTGTAACTGACCGAAAATTATCAAATATTATATTTTCCTCTCAAATGTCCAAAAAATATAAAAATTTAGAAAAATACATAAAGAATACAAAAAACACCTAAAAAAAATTCGACTTGCAGCAATGACCTTAGAATATCATAATAAATAAAAGATCAAAGTTTTACTTCTTTTCGTAACAGTCCGAAAATTATCAAAAATTTTATTTTTATTGGTAAATGTTCGAAATATATAAAAATCAAGAAAATTACATAAAAAGTACAAAAAACGCCTCAAAAAAATTTCGGCTTGCACCAATTACCTTAGAATATCATAACGAATAAAAGATCAAAATTTTACTTCTTTTCGTAACTGTCTGAAAATTATCAATTATTTTATTTTTCTTCGTAAATGTCCAAAAAATATAGAAATCAAGAAAAATACATAAAGAATACAAAAAACGCCTCAAATAAATTTGGACTTGCACCAATGACCTTAAAATATCGTAACAAATAAAGGATCAAAATTTTACTTCTTTTCGTAACTGTCCGAAAATTATCAAATATTTTTTTTTCTTAGTAAATGTCTGAAAAATATAAAAATCAAGAAAAATACATAAAAATATAAAAAAACGCCTCAAAAAATATTCGACTTGCACCAATGACCTTAGAATATCATAACGAATAAAAGTTTAAAATTTTACTTCTTTTCGTAACTGTCTGAAAATTATCAAATATTATTTTTTTCTTCGTAAATGTCCGAAAAATATAAAAATAAAAAGAAATACATAAAAGTACCAAAAACACCTCAAAAAAAATTTCGACTTGCACCAATGACCTTAGAATACCGTAAAGAATAAAAGATCAAAATTTTACTTCCTTTCGTAACTGTCCGAAAATTATACAATATTTTATTTCTTCGTAATGTCTGAAAAATATATATAAAAAAAAATACATTAGAAATACATTAATAATACATAAAAAATACAAAAATTAACTTGCACCAATGACCTTAGAATATCGTAATGAATAATGGATCAAAATTTCAGTTCTTTTCGTACCTATTGGAAAATTATCAAATATCTTATTTTTCTTCGTAAATGTTTGAAAAATTTAAAAATCAAGAAAGTTACATAAAAAATACAAAAAAACGCCTCAAAAATAATTCGACTTGCACCAATAACCTTATAATATCGTAACGAATAAAAGATCAAAATTATAGTTCTTTTCGTAACTTTCCAAAAATTATCAAATATTTTATTTTTCTTCGTAAATGTCCGAAAAATATAAAAATTAAGCAAAATACATATAAAAAACAAAAAACGCCTCAAAAAAATTCGAGTTGCACCAATGACCTTAGAATATCATAACGAACAAAATATCAAAATTTTACTTTCTTTCGTAACTGTCAGAAAATTATCAAATATTTTATTTTTCTTGGTAAATGTTCGAAAAATATAAAAATCAAGAAAAATACATAAGGAATACCAAAAACGCCTAAAATAAAATTCGACTTGCACCAATGACCTTAGAATATCGAAACGAATAAAAGATCAAATTTTTTCTTCCTTTCGTAACTGTCCGAAAATTATCAAATATTATATTTTTCTTCGTAAATGTCCAAAAAATATATAATTCAAGAAAAATACATAATGAATACAAAAAACGCCTCCAAAAAAATTCAACTTGTACTAATGACCTTAGAATATCGTAACAAATCAAAGATCAAAAAATTACTTCTTTTCGTAACTGTCCGAAAATTATCAAATATTTTATTTTTCATCGTAAATGTCCAAAAAATATAAAAATCAAGAAAAATACATAAAAAATACAAAAGACACCTAAAAAAATGACTTGCACCCATGATCATAGAATATTGTAACGAATAAAGATCAGAATTTAATTTCTTTTCGTAACTGTCAGAAAATTATCAAATATTTTATTTTTCTTCGTAAATGTCAGAAAAATATAAAAATAGAGAAAATACATAAAGAATGCAAAAAATACCTCAAAAAATTCGACTTGCACCAATGACCTTAGAATATCGTAACAAATAAAAGATAAAATTTTAATTCTTTTCGTAACTGTCTGAAATACATAAAAATTTATATGTCTGAAAAATATAAAAAACGCCTCAAAAAAAATTATACTTGCACCAATGACCTTAGATTATCGTGACGGATAAAAGATCAAAATTTTACTTCTTTTCGTAACTGTCCGAAAATGGCCGAATATTACGTAAATGTCTGGAAAAATATAGAAATAAAAAAATACATAAAAAATACAAACAATGCCTTAAAAAAATTTCGACTTGCACCAATGACTTTAGAATATCGTGAGGAATAAAAGATCAAAATCTTACTTCTTTTCTAACAATTCGAAAATGGCCGAATATTACCTAAATGTTCGAAAATTACCGAAAAATCAAGAAAATCGCATAAAAAAATTATATAAAACGCCTCAAAAAAAGTTAGATTTACACTAATGACCTTAGAATATCGTGACGAATAAAAGAACAAAATTTTACTTCTTTTTGTAACTGTCTGAAAACTGCCGAATATTACGTAAATGTCTGAAAAATATAAAAATCAAGAAAAATACATAAAAGATATAAAAAATGCCTCAAATTTTTTTTGACTTGCACCAATGACCTTAGAATATCATAACGAATAAAAGATCAAAATTTTACTTCTTTTCGTAACTGTGCGAAAATGACCGAATATTATGTGAATGTACGAAAAATATAAAAATCAAGAAAAATACATAGAAAGTAAAAAAAACGCCTCAAAAAAATTTTCGACTTGCACCAATGACCTTAGAATATCGTGACGAATAAAAGATCAAAATCTTACTTCTTTTCTTAATTATCCGAAAAATGGCCGAATATTCTGTAAATGGCTAAAAATCAAGAAAAATAAATAAAATAAATAAATATAAAAAATGCCTTAAACAAATTTCGACTTGCACCAATGCTCTTAGAATATCGTGACAAATAAAAGATCAAAATTTTACTTCTTTTCGTAACTGTCTGAAAATTGTAGAATATTACGTAAATGTCCAAAAAATATAAAAATCAAGAAGAAAAAAAACAAAAAACAAAAATGCGTCAATTTTTTTTTGACTTGCACCAATGACCTTAAAATATAGTGACGAATAAAAGCTCAAAATTTAACTTCTTTTTATAACTGTCCGAAAATTACCGAATATTACGTAAATATCCAAAATATCAAGAAAAAAAATGCATAAATTTTTTTTTGACTTGCACCAATCACCTTAGAATATTGTGACGAATATAAGATCAAAAATTTATTTATTTTTGAAACTGTTCGAAAATGGACGAATATTACGTAAATGTCCGAAAAATCCATTAAAAAAAATACAAAAAATGCCTTTAAAAAATTTCAACTTGGACAAATGACCTTAGAATATCGTGACAAATAAAAGATCAAAATTTTACTTCTTTTTGTAACTATCCCAAAATAGCCGAATATTACGTAAATTGTCGAAAAATCAAGAAAAATACTTTTAAAAAAATACAAAAAAACACATCAAAAAAATTTAAACTTGCACCAATGACCTTAGAATATCGTGACGAATAAAAGATCAAAATTTTACTTCTTTTCATAACTGTCCGAAAAGAGCTGAATATTACGTAAATGTCCGAAAAATCAAGAAAACTACATAAAGAAAATATAAAAAACGCCTCAAAAAATTTCGACTTGCACCAAATACCTTTGAATATCATGACTAATAAAACATCAAATTTTACTTCTTTTCGTAATTGTCCGAAAATGGCTGAATATTACGTAAATGTCCGAAAAATCAAGAAAAACACTTTAAAAAAAAATACAAAAATCCCTCAAAAAAATTTCGACTTGCACTATGACCTTAGTATATCGTGATGAATAAAAGATCAAAATTTTGAATCTTTTCGTAACTGTCCGAAAATGGCCGAAAAATCAAGAAATATTCATAAAAAAAATATAGAAAACGCCTCAAAAAAATTTCGACTTGCACCAATTACCTTTGAATATCGTGACGAATAAAACAACAATTTTTTCTTCTTTTCGTAACTGTCCGAAAATACCGAATATTACGTGAATGTCTGAAAAATCAAGAAAAATGAAAAAAAATGGCTCAAAAAAATTTCGACTTGCAGCAATGACCTTAGAATGTTGTGACGAATAAAAGATCAAAATTTTACTTATCTTCGTAACTGTTCGAAAATGGCCGAATATTACGTAAATGGCAAAAGAATACAAAAAATGCCTCTAAAAAATTTCAACTTGCACAAATGACCTTAGAATATCGTAACGAATAAAACATCAAAATTTACTTCTTTTTGTAACTGTTCGAAAATGGCCAAATATTACGTAAATGTCCGGAAATGGCTGAAAAGTCAAGAAAAATACATAAAAATAATAACAGGTCCTCAAAAAAAAATTCGTAACTGTTTGAAAATGGCCGAATATTAGGTAAATTTCAAAAATGGCCGATAATGGCCATTTTCGTGACGAATAAAAAATCAAAATTTAAATTTTTTTCATAACTGTCCGAAAATGTCCGAATATTACGTAAATGTCCGAAAATGGCCGAAAAATCTAGAAAAATTCTTTAAAAAATTTCAAGTTGCACCAATGACCTTAGAATATCGTGACAAATAAAAGATCAGAATTTCACTTCTTTTCGTAACTGTCCGAAAATTGCCTAATATTACTTAAATATCCAAAAAATCAAGAAAATACATAAAAATACAAAAAAGGCCTAAAAAAATTTTTGACTTGCACTAATGACCTTAGAATATCGTGACGAATAAAAGATCAAAATTTTACTTGTTTTCGTAATAGTCTGAAAATGGCCGAATATAACGTAAATGACCGAAAAATCAAGAAAATACATAAAACTCCTCAATTTTTTTTTTGACTTGCACTAATGACCTTAGAATATCGTGATGAATAAAAAATTAAATTTGACTTCATTTTGTAACTATTCGAAAATGGCTGAATATTACGTAAATGTCCGAAAATGGCAGAAAAGTCAAGAAAAATACATTAAAAAAATACAAACACCTCAAAAAAATTCTACTTACACCAATGACCTTAGAATATCGTGACGAAAAAAAGATCAAAATTTTACAACATTTCGTAAGTGTTCAAAAATGGTCAAATATTACGTAAATATCCGAAAATGGCTTAAAAGTCAAGAAAAATAAATAAAAAGGAACAAAAACACCTCAAAAATATTTCGACTTGCACCAATGACCTTAGAATATCGTGGCGAATAAAAGTTAAAAATTTACGTCTTTTCGTAACTATCCGAAAATGGCAGAATTTTACGTAAATGTCCGAAAAATCAATAAAAAAAATTAAATTACAAAAAGCGCCTCAAAATAATTTCATATTGAACCAATGTCCTTAGAATATCGTGACGAATAAAAGATTAAAATTTTATTTCTTTTCGTAACTATCTGAAAATGGCCGAATATTACGTATATGTCCGAAAAATGAAGAAAAATACATTAAATTTTTTTTCAAAAAACGCCTCAAGTTTTTTTTTTGACTTGAACCAATGACCTTAGAATATCGTGACGAATAAAAAATCAAAATTTGACTTCTTTTTGTAATTGTCCGAAAAATGGCCGAATCTTACGTAAATGACCGAAAATCAAGAAAAATACATAACAAAAATACAAAAAACACCTCAAAAAATTTCAACTTGGACCAATAACCTAAGAATAGCGTGACGAATAAAAGATCAAAATTTTACTTCTTTTCATTACTATTCGAAAATGGCTGAATATTACGAAATGTCCGAAAATGGATGAAAAGTTAAGAAAAATACATAAAAATACAAAAACACCTGAAAAAATTTCGACTTGCACCAATGACCTTAGAATATCGTGACAAATAAAAGATCAAAATTTTACTTCTTTTCGTAATTGTCCGAAATATGGCTGAATATACGTAAATGTCCGAAATTAGCCAAAAAATCAAGAAAAATATAAAAAATGCCTCAAAAAAATTTCGACTTGCACCAATGATCTTAGAATATCAGGACGAATAAAAGATCAAAATTCTACTTCTTTACGTAACTGTCCGAAAATGGCCAAAAAATCAAGAAAAATACAAAAAATGCCTCAATTTTTTTTTTGACTTGCACCAATGAGCTTAGAATATCGTGACGAATAAAAAATCAAAATTTGACTTCTTTTTGTAACTGTCTGAAAATGGCCGAATCTTACGTAAATGTCCGAAAATGACCGAAAAATACATTAAAAAAAAACAGCTCAAAAAAATTTCGACTTGCACCAAAGACCTTAGAATATCGTGACGAATAAAAGATCAAAATTTTACTTCTTTTCGTAACTGTCCGAAAATGGCCGATTATTACGTAAATGTTCGAAAATAGCCAAAAAATAAACAAAAATACATAAAAGTACATGTAGCTAAAAAAATGCCTAAGAAATTTTTTGACTTGCACCAATGACCTTAGAATATCAGGACGAATAAAGTATTAAAATTTTACTTCTTATCGTTACTTTCCGAAAATGGCCGAAAAATCAAGAAAAATATATTTTAAAAAAATACAAAAAAAGCCTCAAACAAATTTCGACTTGCATCAATGACCTTAGAATATCATGACGAATAAAAAACCTAAATTTTACTTCTTTTTGTAACTGTCCGAAAATGGCTGAATCTTACGTAAATGTCTAAAAATGACCTAAAAAACAAGAAAAATACATTTAAAAAAAATACAAAAAACACCTCAAAAAAATTTCAACTTGAACCAATGACTTTAGAATATCGTGACGAATAAAAGATCAAAATTTTACATCTTTTCTTAATTGTTCCAAAATGGCCGAATATTACGTAAAAGTTCGAAACTGGCTGAAAAGTAAAGAAAAATACATAAAAAAATATAAAAACACCTCAAAAGAATTTCAACTTGCACCAATGACCTTAGAATATCGTGACGAATAAAAGATCAAAATTTTACATCTTTTCGTAACTGTCTGAAAATTATCGAATATTACGTAAATGTCCGAAAATAGCCGAAAAATCAAGAAAAATGACTCAAAAAAATTTCTACTTGCACCAATGACCTAGGAATATCGTGATGAATAAAAGATCAATATTTTACTTCTTTTCGTAACTGTCCGAAAATGGTCGAATATCATGTAAATGTCTAAAAATGGCCAAAAAATCAAGAAAAATCCATTAAAAAAATACAAAAAAATGCTTCAAAAAATTTTAGACTTGCACCAATGACCTTAGAATATCGTGAAAAATAAAAGATCAAAATTTTACTTCTTTTCGTAACTGTTCAAAAATGGCCGAATATTACGTAAATGTCCGAAAATTACCGAAAAATCAACAAAAATACATAAAAATTACAAATAATGTCTCAAAAATATTTCGACTTGCACCAATGACATTAGAATATCTTATCGAATAAAAATCAAAATTTCAACTTGCACCAATGACATTAGAATATCGTAACTGTCTGAATATTACGTAAATGTCTGAAAATGTCCGAAAAATCAAGCAGAATACATATAAATACAAAAAACACCTCAAAAAAATTTCAACTTGTACCAATTACCTTAGAATATAGTGACGAATAAAATATTAAAATTTTACTTTTTTTCGTAACTGTTCGAAATGGCCGAATATTATGTAAATGTTCGAAAATTGCTGAAAAGTCAAGAAAAATACATAAATAGGAATACAAAAACACATCAAAAAAAATTGAAATTGCACCAATGACCTTATAATATCGCGACGAATAAAATATCAAAATTTGACTTCTTTTCGTAATTGTCCGAAAATTACCGAAAAATCAAGAAAAATACATAAAAATTCAAAAAACGACTCAAAATTTTTTTGACTTGCACCCAATGACCTAGGAATATCATGACGAATAAAAGATCAAAAGTTTACTTCTTTTTGTAACTGTCCGAAAATGGTCGAATATCATGTAAATGTCTTAAAATGGCCGAAAAATCAAGAAAAATCCATAAAAAAAATATAAAAAATGCTTCAAAAAAATTTCGACTTGCACCTATGACCTTCAAATATCGTGACGAATAAAAGATCAAAATTTTACTTCTTTTCGTAACTGTTCAAAAATGGCTGAATATTACGTAAATGTCCGAAAAGGGCCGAAAAATTAAAAAAATACATAAAAATTACAAAAATCGACTCAAAAAAATTTCAACTTACACCAATGACATTAGAATATCGTGACAAATAAAAGATGAAATTTTGCTTCTTTTCGTAACTGTCCGAATATGGCTGAATATTACGTAAATGTCTGAAAATGGCCAAAAAATCAAGAAAAATACATATAAATACAAAAAACACCTCATTTTTTTTTACTTACACCAATAACAGTAGAATATCGTGCCGAATAAAAGATCAAAATTTACTTCTTTTCGTAACTGTCAGAAAATGACCGAATATTACGTAAATGTCTGAAAATGGCCAAAAAATTAAGAAAAATCCATAAAAAAATATTTAAAAATGCCTCAAATTTTTTTTGACTTGCACCAGTAACCTTAGATATCGTGACGAATAAAAGATCAAAATTTTACTTCTTTTCGTAACTTTCTGAAAATGACCGAATATTACGTAAATGTCCGAAAATGGCCGTAAAATTAAGAAATTTACATGAAAAAAATACCCAAAACACCTTAAATTTTTTTTAACTTGCATCAATGACCTTAGAATATCGTGTCGATTAAAAGATCAAAATTTACTTCTCTTTTTAAATTTCCGAAAATGGCCGAATATTACCTTAATGTCCCAAAATAGCCAAAAAATCAAGAAAAACACAAAAAAATAATCAAAAAATTCCCTAAAAAAAATTCGACTTGTACCATTGACCTTCGAATATCGTGACGAATAAAATATCAAAATTGTACTTCTTTTCGTAAGTTTTCGAAAATGGCCGAATATTACGTAACTTTTCGAAAATGCCCCAAAAATCAAGAAAAACACATAAATATTACAAAAAACGCCTCAAAAAAATTTCGACATGCACCAATGACCTTAGAATATCGTGACGAATAAAATATCAAAATTTTACTTCTTTTCGTAACTGTCTGAAAATGGCCGAATATTACGTAAATGCTCGAAAATGGGTGAAAAATCAAGAAAATTCCATAAACAATACAGAAAACGCCTCAAAAATATTTCGATTTGCACCAATAACCTTAGAATATAGTGACGAATTAAAGATCAAAATTTTACTTCTTTTCGTAACTGTCCGAAAATGGCCGAATATTACGTAAATATCCGAAAATGGCTGAAATATCAAGAAAAATACATAAACAATACAGAAAATGCCTCAAAAAAATTTCTACTTGCACCAATGACCTTAGAATATCGTGACGAATAAAATATCAAAATTTTACTTCTATTCGTAACTATCCGAAAATGGCCGAATATTACGTAAATGCCCAAAAATGACCGAAAATCAAGAAAAATACATAAACAATACAAAAAATGCCTCAATTTATTTTTGACTTGCACCAATGACCTTAGAATATAGTGACGAATAAAAGATCAAAATTTTACTTCTTTTCGTAACTGTCCGAAAATGTCCCAATATTACGTAAATGCCCCAAAATGGTCGAAAAATTAAGAAAATACATAAACAATACAAAAAACGCCTCAAAATTTTTTGACTTGCACCAATAACCTTAGAATATCGTGACAAATAAAATAACAAAACTTTACTTCTTTTCATAATTATCCGAAAATAACCGAATATTACGTAAATTCCCCAAGATGGCCGAAAATAAAAGAAAAATACATAAACAATATAAAAAATGCCTCAAAAAGAATTTCTACTTGCACCAATGACATTTGAATATCGTGACGAATATAAGAACAAAACTTTCATCTTTTCATAACTGTCTGAAAATGGCCGAATATTACATAAATTCCCCAAAATTATCGAAAAATACATAAACAATACAAAAAACGCCTCAATTTTTTTTGAATTGAACCAATGACCTTAGAATATCTTGACGAATAAAAGAACAAAACTTTACTTCTTTTCGTCACTGTCCAAAAATGGCCGAATATTACGTATATCTCCCAAAATGGCCGAAAAATCAAGAAAAAAAATACATAAACAATACAAAAAATGCCTCAATTTTTTTTTTGACTTGCACCAATGACCTTAAAATATAGTGACGAATAAAAGATCAAAATTTTGCTTCTTTTCGTAACTATCCGAAAATGTCCCAATATTACGTAGAAGCCCAAAAATGGTCGAAAAATTAAGAAAATACATAAACAATACAAAAAACGCCTCAATTTTTTTTGACTTGCACCAATGACCTTAGAATATCGTGACAAATAAAAGTACAAAACTTCACTTCTTTTCGTAATTATCCGAAAATGACCGAATATTACGTAAATGCCCCAAGATGGCCGAAAATAAAAGAAAAATACATAAACAATATAAAAAACACCTCAAAAAGAATTTTGACTTGCACCAATGACCTTAGAATATCGTGACGAATATAAGAACAAAACTTTCAACTTTTCGTAACTGTCTAAAAATGACCAAATATTACGTAAATACCCCAAAATTATCAAAAAATACATAAACAATCCAAAAAATGCCTCAATTTTTTTTGAATTGAACCAATGACCTTAGAATATCCTGACGAATAAAAGAACAAAACTTTACTTCTTTTCGTAACAGTCCCAAAATGGCCGAAAAATACATACACAATACAAAAATTGCCTCAATTTTTTTTTGACTTGCACCAATGACCTTAGAATATCGTGACAAATAAAAGATCAAAACTTTACTTCTTTTCGTAAATGTCCGAAAATGGCCGAATACTACGTAAATACCCCAAAATGGCAGAAAAATCATGAAAAATACATAAACAATACAAAAAATGCCTCAAATAAATTTTGACTTGCACCAATGACCTTAGATTATCGTGACGAATAAAAGAACAAAATTTTACTTCTTTTCATAACAGTCCGAAAATGACCGAATATTACGTAAATGCCGCAAAATGGCCAAAAAATAAAGAAAATACATTAACAATACAAAAAACGCCTCAAAAAAATTTCGACTTGCATGAATGACCTTAGAATATCATGATGAATCAAAGAACAAAACTTTACTTCTATTCGTAACTGTCCGAAAATAGCCGAATAATACGTAAATTCCCAAAATAGTCAAAAAATCAAGAAAAATACATAATTAATACAAAAAACGCCTCAATTTTTTTTTGACTTTCACCAAAGACCTTATAATATGGTGAAAATAAAAGATCAAAACTTTACTTATTTTCTTAACTGTCTGAAAATGGCTGAATATTACGTAAATCGCCCAAAATGACTGAAAAATCAAGAAAAATGCATAAACAATATAAAAAATGCCTCAAAAAAATTTCAACTTGCACCAATAACCTTAGAATATCATGAGAAATAAAAGAACAAAACTTTACTTCTTTTCGTAACTGTCTGAAAATGGCCGAATATTACGTAAATGCCCCAAAATGGCCGAAAAATAAAGAAAAATAAATAAACAATACAAAAAACGCCTCAAAAATATTTCGACTTAGCCCAATGATTTTAGAATATCGTGACGAATAAATGACCAAAACTTTACTTATTTTCGTAGTTGTCTGAAATGGCCGAATATTATGTAAATGCCCCAAAATGTCTGAAAAATCAAGAAACATACATAAACAATACAAAAAACCGCTTCAAAAACATTTCTACTAGCACCAATGACTTTGGAATATTGTGACGAATGAAAGAAAAAAACTTTACTTCTTTTCGTGACTGTCCGAAAATGGCCGAATATTATGTAAATTCCCCAAAATAGCCAAAAAATCAAGAAAAATACATAAATAATACAAAAAATGCCTCAAAAAAATTACGACTTACACCAATTACCTTAGAATATCGTGACGAACAAAAGAACAAATCTTTACTTCTTTTCGTAACTGACTGAAAATGGCGGAATATTTCGTATATGCCCCATAATGGCCGAAAAATCAACAAAAATACATAACCAATACAAACAACGCCTCAAAAAAGTTCGACTTGCACCAATGACCTTAGAATCTCGTGACGAATAAAAGATCAAAACTTTACTTCTATTCGTAACTGTCCAAAAATGGCCGAATATTACGTAAATTCCCCAAAATGACCGAAAAATTAAGAAAAACACATAAACAATAAAAAAAACGTCTCGAAAACATTTCTAGTTGCACCAAAGACCTTAGAATATCGTGACGAATAAATGAACAAACCTTTACTTCTTTTTGTAACTATCTAAAAATGGCCGAATATTACGTAAATGCCCCAACAAGGCCGAAAAATCAGGAAAAATACATTAAAAATACAAAAAATGCCTCAAAATTTTTTTGACTTGCACTAATGACCTTAGAATATCGTGACGAATAAAAGAACAAAACGTTTCTTCTTTTCGTAATTGTCTGAAAATGACAGAATATTACGTAAATTCCCCAATATGGCCAAAAAATCAAGAAAAAGACATGAACAATACAAAAAAAACCTCAATTTTTTTTTGACTTGCATCAATGACCTTAGAATATCGTGACGAATAAGAGAACAAAACTTTACTTCTTTTGTAAATGTCCAAACAATGCCAAATATTACGTAAATGCCCCAAAAATGTCTAAAAAATCAATAAACAATACATAAACAATACAAAAAATGCCTAAATTTTTTTTTTGACTTGCACCAATGACCTTAGAATATTGTGACGAATAAAAGAACAAAACTTTACTTCTTTTTGTAATTGTCCGAAAATGGCCAAGTATTACATAAATTCCCCAAAATGGCCGAAAAATCAAGAAAAATACATAAACAATACAAAAAACGCCTCAATTTTTTTTTGACTTGCACTAATGACCTTAGAGTATCGTGATGAATAAAAGAACAAAATTTTACTTCTTTTCATAATTGGCCGAATATTACGTTAATCCCCCAAAAATGGATGAAAATCAAGAAAAATAAATAAACAATTCAAAAAATGCCTCAAATTTTTTTTGACTTTCACAAATGACCTTAGAATATTGTGACGAATAAAAGAACAGAACTTTACTTCTTTTCGTAAATGTCCGAAAATAGCCGAGTAGTACGTATGCCCCCAAATGACCGAATAATCAAGAAAAATACATAAACAGTAAAAAAAATGCCTCAAATAAATATTGACTTGCACCAATGACTTTAGAATATCGTGACGAATAAAAGAACAAAACTTTACTTCATTTCGTGACTATCCAAAAATGGCCGAATATTACGTAAATTGCCTAAAATGGCCGAAAAATCAAGAAAAATACATAAACTATACAAAAAACACCTCAAAAAAAGTTCGAATTGCACCAATGAACTTAGAATATCGTGACGAATAAAATATAAAAACTTATCTTCTTTTCGTTACAGTCCGAAAATGGCCAAATATTACGTAAATACCCCAAAACGGTCAAAAAATCAAGAAAAATAAATAAACAATACAAAAGACGCCTCAAAAAAATATTTGACTTGCACCAATGACCTTAGAATATCGTGACGAAGAAAAGAACAAAACTTTACTTCTTTTCATAACTATCCGAAAATGGCCGAATATTACGTAAATTCCCCAAAATGGTCGAAAATCAAGAAAAATACATAATCAATACAAAAAATGCCTCAAAAAATTTCAACTTGTTGCAATGACCTTAGAATATCTTGACTAATAAAATATTACGATAACTTTTCGAAAATGGCTGAATATTACTTTAATGCAACAAAATGGCCGAAATATCAAGAAAAATACATAAACAATACAAAAAACGCCTCAATTTTTTTTTTGACTTTCACCATTGACAATAGAATATTGTGACGAATAAAAGAACAAAACTTTACTTCTTTTCGTAACTGTCCAAAAATGGCAGAATATTACGTAAATGCACCAAAATGGCCGAAAAATCAAGAAAAATACATAAACAATACAAAAATCGCCTCAAAAAAAATTTTGGTTTGCTAAATGACCTTAGAATATCGTGAGGAATAAAAGAAAAAAAATTTACTTCTTCTCTAACTGTCCGAAAATGATGGAATATTACGCAAATACCCCATATGGCCGAAAAATAAAGAAAAATACATAAACAATACAAAAAATGCCTCAAAAACATTTATACTTACACCAATGACCTTAGAATATCGTGACGAATAAGAGAATAAAACTTTACTTCTTTTCGTAACTGTCCGAAAATGGCCGAATATTACGTAAATACCCCAAAATGGCCGAAAAATCATGAAAAATACATAAACAATATAAAAAACGCCTCAAATTTTTTTTGACTTGCACCAATGACCTAGAATATCGTGACGAATAAAAGAACAAAACTTTACTTCTTTTCGTAATTGTCCGAAAATGGCCGAATATTACATAAATTCCCCAAAATGTCGAAAAATCAAGAAAAATACATAAACAATACAAAACACGCCTCAAAGTTTTTTTGACTTGCACCAATAACATTAGAATATCGTGACGAATAAAAGAAAAACACTTTACTTCTTCTCGTAACTGTCCGAAAATGACCGAATATTTAGTACATGCCCCATAATGTCCGAAAAATCATAAAAATACATATACAAAACAAAATATGCCTCAAAAAAATTTCGACTTGCACCAATGACTTTCGAATATCTTGACGAATAAAATATCAAAACTTTACTTCTTTTTGTAATTGTCGGAAAATGGCCGAATATTACGTAAATACCCTAAAATGGCTGAAAAATCAAGAAAAACACATAAACAATACAAAAAACACCTCAAATTTTTTTTGACTTGAACCAATGACCTTAGAATATTGTGACGAATAAAAGAACAAAACTTTACTTCTTTTCCTAACTGTCCGAAAATGGCCGAAAAATCAAGAAAAATACATAAACAATACAAAAACAATCCTCTAAATAATTTTGACTTGCACCAATGACCTTAGAATATCATGACGAATAAAAGATCAAACTTTACTTTTTTTCGTAAATGTCCGAAAATAGCCTAATATTATGTAAATACCCCAAAATAGCCAAAAAAAATCAAAAAAAAAAATAACACAAAAAACGCCTCAAAAAAATTTCGACTTGCACCAATGACCTTAGAATATCATGAGGAAAAAAGGAACAAAATTTATTTCTTTTTGTAACTGTCCGAAAATTACTGAATATTACGTAAATACCCCAAAATAGCCGAAAAATCAAGAAAAATACATAAACAATACAAAAAAATGCCTCAAAAAAATTTCGACTTGCACCAATGACCTTAGAATATCGAGACGAATAAAACAACAAAACTTTATTTCTTTTCGTAACTATCCGTAAATGGCCGAATATTACGTAAATGCCTAAAATGGCCGAAAAATCAAGAAAAATAAATAAACAATACAAAAAATGCCTCAAAAAAATTTCGACTTGGACCAATGACCTTAGAATATCGTAAAGAATATAAGAACAAAATTTATTTCTTTTCTTAACGGTAAAAAAATTGCCTAATATTACATAAATTCCCCAAAATGGCCGAAAAATCAAGAAAAATACATAAACAAAACAAAACTTTCGACTTGCACCAATGACCTTAGAATACCGTGACGAATAAAAGAATAAAACTTTACTTCTTTTCGTAACTCTCCGAAAATAGACGAATATTACGTAAAGGTCCCAAAATGGCCTTAAAATACAGAAAAATACATAACTAATACAAAAAACGCCTCAAAATTTTTTGACTTGCACCAATGACCTTTTAATATCGTGAAAATAAAAGAACAAAACTTTACTTCTTTTCTTAATTGTCTGAAAATGGCCGAATATTACGTAAATACCCCAAAATGACCGAAAAATCAAGAAAAATACATAAACAATACAAAAAACGCCTCAAAAAAATATCGACTTGCACCAAAGACCTTAGATTATCATGACGAATAAAAGAACAAAACTTTACATCTTATCATAACTGTCCGAAAATGGCTGAATATTATGTAATTACCCCAAATGGCCGAAAAATCAAGAAAAATACATAACCAATACAAAAAAATACCTCACAAAAAATTTGGTTTGCACCAATGACCTTAGAATATCGTGACAAATAAAAGAACAAAACTTTACTCCTTTTCGTAACCTTCCGAAAATGGCCGAATATTACATAAATGCCCCAAAATGGCCAAAAAATCAAGAAAAATACATAAATAATACAAAAAACACCTCAAAAAAATTACGACTTGCACCAATGACCTTAGAATATCGTGACGAATAAAAGAACAAAACTTTACTTCCTCTCGTAACTGTAAAAAAATGGCCAAATATTACGAAAATGCCCAAAATGGCCGAAAAATCAAGAAAAATTCATAAACAATACAAAAAAGCCTTAAAAAAATTTTGACTTGCACCAATGACCTTAGAATATCGTGACGAATTAAAGAACAAAATTTTACTTCTATTCTTAACTATCCGAAAATGGCCGAATATTACGTAAATACTCCAAAATGGCTAAAAACGAAGAAAAATACATAAATAATATAAAATACGCTTCAAAAAAATTTTGACTTGCCCCAATGACCTAGAGTATCATGACGAATAAAAGAACAAAACTTTACTTCTTTTCGTAACTATCCAAAAATGGCTGAATATTACTTAAATTCCCCTAAATGGCCGAAAAATCAAGAAAAATACATAAACAATACAAAAAACGCCTCAAAAAAATTTCAACTTACACCAATGACCTTAGAATATCGTGACAAATAAAAGAACAAAACTTTATTTCTTTTCGTAACTATCCAAAAATGGCTGAATATTACGTAAATGCCCTTAAATGGCCGAAAAATCAAGAAAAATACATAAACAATACAAAAAACGCCTCAAAAAAATTTCAACTTACACCAATGACCTTAGAATATCGTGACGAATAAAAGAACAAAACTTTACTTCTTTTCGTAACTGTCTAAAAATAGCCGACTATTACGTAAATTCCCAAAAAGGGCCGCAAAATAAAGAAAAATACATAAACAATAAAAAAAGGCCTCAAAAAATTTTTGACATGCACCAATGACCTTAGAATATCGTGACGAATAAATGAATAAAACTTTACTTCATTTCTTAATCATTCGAAAATGGCCGAATTTTACGTAAATGCCCCAAAATGGCCGAAAAATCAAGCAAAATACATAAATAATAAAAAAAGGTCTCAAAAACATTTTGACTAGCACCAATGACTTTAGAATATGGTTACGACTAAAATAAAAAAACCTTACTTCTTTTCGTAACTGTCTGGAAATGGCCGAATATTAAGTAAATGCCCAAAAATTTAAAAAAAAATCAAGAAAAATACATACACAATACAAAAAACGCTTCAAAAAAATTACGAATTGCACCAATGACCTTAGAATATCGTGACGAATAAAAGAACAAAACTTTTTTTTCTTTTCGTAACTGTACGAAAAATGGCCGAATATTACGTAAATTCCTCAAAATGGGCGAAAAATCAAGAAAAATACATAAACGATACAAACGTCTCAAAAAAAAATCAACTTGCACCAATGACCTTAGAATATCGTGATGAATAAAAGATCAAAACTTTACTTCTTTTCGTAACTGTCCGAAAATGGCCGAATATTACGTAAATTCGCCAAAATGGCCAAAAATCAAGAAAAATACATAAACAATACAAAAAATGCCTCGAAAAAATTTCTGCTCGCACCAATGAACTCAGAATATCGTGACGAATAAAGGAACAAAACTTTACTTCTTTTCGTAACTGTCGAAAATGGCCGAATATTATGTAAATACACTAAAATGGTAGAAAAATCATGAAAACTACATAAGCAATACAAAAACGCCTCAAAAAAAATTCGACTCGCACCAATGACCTTAGTATCGTGACGAATAAAAGAACAAAACTTTACTTCATTTCGTAACTGTCCGAAAATGGCCGAATATTACGTAATTTCCCCAAAATGGCCGAAAAATCAAGAAAAATACATAAACAATACAAAATAAGTCTCAATTTTTTTTGACTTGCACCAGTGACCTTAGAATATCGTGACGAATAAGAGAACAAAACCTTACTTCTTTACCTAAATGTCCAAAAATGGCCGAATATTACGGAAATACCCCAAAATGTCTGAAAAATCAAGAAAAATACATAAAAAATACCAAAAACGCCTCAAAAAAAATTTGGCTTGCACCAATGACCTTAGAATATCGTGAAAAATAAAAGATCAAAACTTTACTTCTTTTTGTAACAGTCCAAAAATTACCGAATATTACGTAAATGCCGCAAAATGGCCGAAAAATCAAGCAAAATACATAAATAATACAAAACACGACTCAAATTTTTTTGACTTGCACCAATGACCTTAGAATATCGTGATGAATAAAAGAACAAAACTTTACATCTTTTTGTAACTGTTCGAAAATGGCCGAATATTACGTAAATTCCCCAAAATGACCAAAAAATCAAGAAACGCACATACACAATACAAAAAATGCCTCAACAAAATTTCGACTTTCACAACGACCTTAGAAAATCGTGATGAATAAAAGAACAAAACTTTATTTCTTTTTTAATTGTCCGAAAATGGCCGAATATTACGTAAATGACCCAAATGACCGAAAAATCAAGAAAAATACATAAACAATACAAAAAAAGCCTCAAAAAATATTGGCTTGGACCAATGACCTTAGAATATCGTGAAGAATAAATGAACAAAACTTTACTTCTTTTAGTAACTGTACGAAAATGGCCGAATATTCCGTAAATGCCCCTAAATGGCCGAAAAATTAAGAAAAATACATAAACATTACAAAAAACGCCTCAAAATTTTTTTGACTTGCATCAATGACCTTAGAATATCCTACTTCTTTTCGTAACTGTCAAAATATAAGGTAAATGCCCCTAAATGGCCAAAAAATCAAGAAAAATACATAAGCAATACAAAAAAATGCCTCAACAAAATTTCGACTTGCACAAATGACCTTAGAATATCGTGACGAATAAAAGAACAGAACTTTACTTCTTTTCGTAACTTTCCGAAAATGGCCGAATATTACGTAAATGCCCCTAAATGGCCGAAAAATCAAGAAAAATACGTAAACCATACAAAAAGCGCCTCAAAAAAATTTCAACTCACACAAATGACCTTAGAATATCGTGACGAATAAAAGAACAAAACTTTACATTTTTTCGTAACTGTCCGAAAATGGCCGAATATTATGTAAATGCCCTTAAATGGCCGAAAAATAAAGAAATATACATAAGCAATACAAAAAAGGCCTCAAAAATTTTTTGACTTGCACCAATGACCTTAGAATATCGAACAGAACTTTACTTCTTTTTGTAACTATCTGAAAATGGTCGAAAAATCAAGAAAAATACATAAACAATACAAAAAACGCCTCAAAAAATATTTGACTTGCACCAATGTTCTTAGAATATCGTGACGAATAAAAGAACAAAACTTTACTTCTTTTCCTAACTATCCGAAAATGGCCGAATATTACGTAAATCTCCCAAAATGACTGAAAAAGCATGAAAAATACATAAACAATACAAAAAACGCCTCAAATTTTTTTGACTTGCACCAATGACCTTAGAATATCGTGACGAATAAAAGAACAAAACTTTACTTCTTTTAGTAACTGTCCGAAAATGGCCGAATATTACGTAAATATCCCTAAATGACCGAAAAATCAAGAAAAACACATAAAATGAATACAAAAAACGCCTCAAAATTTTTTTGACTTGCTCGAATGACTTTAGAATATCGTGACGAATAAAAGAACAAAACCTTACTTCTATTCGTTACTGTCCGAAAATGGCCGAATATTACGTAAATGCACCTAAATGACCAAAAAATCAAGAAAAATACATAAACCAAACAAAAAGTGCCTCAAAAAAAATTTCAACTCGCACAAATGACCTTAGAATATCGTGATGAATAAAGTAACAAAACTTTTCTTTTTTTGGTAACTATCCGAAAATGGCCGAATATTAAGTAAATGCCACTAAATGGCCGAGAAATCAAGAAATATACAAAAGCAATACAAAAAATGCCTCAAATTTTTTTTGACTTGCACCAATGACCATAGAATATCGAACTAAACTTTACTTATTTTTGTAACTGTCTGAAAATGGCCAAATATTAAGTAAATGACCATAAATGGCCGAAAAATCAAGAAAAATACATAAACAAAACAAAAAACACCTCAAAAAATATTCGTTTTGCAACAATGTTCTTAGAATATCGTAACGAATAAAAGAACAGAACTTTACTTCTTTCCGTAATTGTCCGAAAATGACCGAATATTACGTAAATTCCCTAAAATGGCCGAAAAAGCAAGAAAAATACATGAACAATACAAAAAACGCCTCAAATTTTTTTTGACTTGCACCAATGACCTTAGAATATCGTGACGAATAAAAGAACAAAACTTTACTTCTTTTTGTAGCTGTCCGAAAATGGCCGAATATTACGTAAATGGCCTAAAAATACATAAAAATTTAAAAAAATGCGTCAAAAAAATTTCGACTTGCTCCAATGACCTTAGAATATCGTGACGAATAAAAGAACAAAACTTTACTTCTATTTGTAACTGTCCGAAAATGGCCGAATATTACGTAAATGCCCCTAAATGGCCGAAAATTCAAGAAAGATACATAAACAATACAAAAGACGCCTCAAAAAATTTCGACCTGATCCAATGACCTTAGAATATCGTGACGAATAAAAAAACATAACTTTACTTCTTTTCGTAACTGTCCGAAAATGGCCGAAGATTATGTAAATTCCCCTAAATGGCCTAAAAATCAAGAAAATACATAGAAAATACAAAAAACGCCTCAAAAAATTTTGACTTGCACCAATGACCTTAAAATACCGTGACGAAAAAAAGAACTAAACTTTACTTCTTTTCGTAACTGTCCGAAAATAGCCGAATATTACGTAAATGCCCCTAAATGGCCGAAAAATCAAGAAAAATACATAAACAATACAAAAAAGGCCTCAATTTTTTTGACTTGCACCAATGACCTTGAAATATCGTGATGAAAAAAAGAAAAAAACTAAACTTATTTTCGTTACTGTCTGAAAATGGTCGAATCTTACGTAAATACCCCTAAATGGCCGAAAATGCAAGAAAAATACATAAACAATATAAAAAGGCCTCCAAAAAATTTCGACTTGCACCAATGACCTTAGAATATCGTGACGAATAAAGGAACAAAACTTTAATTCTTTTCGTAACTGTCCGAAAATGACCGAATATTACGTAAATACCCTAAATGGCTGAAAAATCAAGAAAAATACATTCAAAATTAATAAACGCCTCAAAAAAATTTCAACTTGCACCAATGACTTTAGAATATCGTGAAGAATAAAAGAACAAAACTTTACTTCTTTTCGTAACTTTCCAAAAATGGCTGAATATTACGTAAATTCCCCTAAATAGCCAAAAAATATAAAAAAATACATAAACAATACAAAAAACACCTCAAAAAAATTTCAACATGCACCAATGACCTAACAATATCGTGACCAATAAAAGAAGAAAACCTTACTTATTTTCGTAACTGTTCGAAAATGGCCGAATATTACATAAATGCCCCTAAATGGCCGAAAAATCAAGAAAAATACATAGAGAATACAAAAAACGCCTCAAGAAAATTTCGACTTGCACCAATGACCTTAGAATATTGTGACGAATAAAAGAACAAAACTTTACTTATTTTCGTAACTGTCCGAAAATGGCCGTATATTACGTAAATGCCTCTATATTGCCGAAAAATCAAGAAAATACATATAGAATACAAAAACCGCCTCAAAAAAATTTTGACTTGCACAAATGACCTAACAATATCGTGACAAATAAAAGAATAAAATTTTATTTCTTTTTGTAACTGTCCAACAATGGCCGAATATTACAAAAATTCACCTAAATGACCGAAAAATCAAGAAAATACATAAACAGTACAAAAGACACCTCAAAAAAATTTCGACTTGCACCAATGACCTTGAAATATCGTGACTATTAAAATAACAAAACTTTACTTTTTTTCGTAACTGTCAGAAAATGCCGAATGTTACGTAAATGCCCCTAAATGGCCGAAAAAGCAAGAAAAATACATAAACAATACAAAAAAAGCCTCAATTTTTTTTTGACTTGCACCAATGACCTTAGAATATCTTGACTAATAAAACAACAAAACTTCACTTCTTTTCGTAACTATCTGAAAAATGGCCGAATATTACGTAACAAAAACTACCTCAAAAAAATTTCGACTTGCACCAATGACTTTAGAATATCATGACGAATAAAAGAACAAAAATTTAATTCTTTACGTAACTGTCTGAAAATGGCCGAATATTACGTAAATGCTCCTTAATGGCCGAAAAATCAAGAAAAATACATAAACAATACAAAAAATGCGTTAAAAAAAATTCGACTTGCACTAATGACCTTAGAATATCGTGACGAATAAAAGAACAAAACTATACATCTTTTCGTAATTATCCGAAAATTGCCGAATATTACGTAAATCGCCCTAGATGGCCGAAAAATAAAAAAAATACATAAACAATACAAATAACGCCTCAATTTTTTTTTGACTTGCACCAATGACTTCAGAATATCGTGACAAATAAAAGAACAAAATTTTACATCTTTTCGTAACTGTTGAAAATGGTTGTATATTACGTAATTGCCCCAAACAGACCGAAAAATTAAGAAAAATACATAAACAATACAAAAAAATGCCTAAATTTTTTTTTGAATTGCACCAATGACCTTAGAATATCGTAAAGAATAAAAGAACAAAACTTTACTTCTTTTCGTAACTGTCCGAAAATGGCTGAATATTACGAATATGCCCCAAAATTGCTGAAAATTAAATAAAATACATAAATAATACAATAAATGACTTAAAAAAAAATCGACCTGCACGAATGACCTTAGAATATCGTGACGAATAAAAGAACAAAACTTTACTTATTTTTGTAACTGTTCAAAAATTGCGTAATATTACGTAAATGTTCCAAAATGGCCGAAAAATTATGAAAAATACAGAAATAATCCAAAAAATGCCTCAAATTTTTTTTTTACTTGCACCATTGACCCTAGAATATCGTGACTAATAAAAGAACAAAATATTACTTCTTTTCATGACAGTCTGAAAATATCCGAATATTACGTAAATACCCCTAAATGGCTGGAAAAAAAAAACAAAAAAACACAATACAAAAAACGCCTCAATTTTTTTAAACTTGAACCAATGACCTGAGAATATAGTGACGAATAAAAGAACAAAAATTTACGTCTTTTCATGATTGTCCGAAAATGGCCGAATATTACGTAAATTCCCCTAAATGGTCGAAAAATCATGAAAAATACATAAACAATACTAAAAAAGCCTCAATTTTTTTTTGACTCGCAACAATGACCTTAGAATATCGTGACGAATAAAAGAACAAAACTTTACTGCTTTTGGTAACATTCTGAAAACGGCTGAATATTACGGAAATGCCCCTAAATCGCAATATAGAAAAATACATAAACAATACAATAAACGCTTCAACAAAATTTCGACTTGCACCAATGACCTTAGAATATCGTGACGAATAAAATAACAAAACTTTACTTCTTTTGGTAACATTTCGAAAATGGCCGAATATTACGTAAATTCCCCTAAATCACCGAAAAATCAAGAAAAATACATAAAAAATACAAAAAAGTGCCTCAAAACTTTTTTGACTTGCACTAATGACCTTAGAATATCGTGACGAATAAAAGAACAAAACTATACATCTTTTCGTAATTGTCCAAAAATTGCCGAATATTACGTAAATCGCCCTAGATGGCCGAAAAATAAAAAAAATACATAAACAATACAAATAACGCCTCAATTTTTTTTTGACTTGCACCAATGACTTCAGAATATCGTGACGAATAAAAAAACAAAATTTTACTTCTTTTCGTAACTGTTGAAAATGGTTGTATATTACGTAATTACCCCAAACAGACCGAAAAATCAAGAAAAATACATAAACAATACAAAAAAACGCCTCGATTTTTTTTTGAATTGCACCAATGACCTTAGAATATCGACACGAATAAAGGAACAAAACTTTACTTCTTTTCGTAACTGTCCGAAAATTGCCGAATATTATGTAAATTCCCCTAAATGGCTGAAAAAATTAAGAAAAATACATAAAATATATTTAAAACGTCTCAAAAAAAATTCGACTTGCACCAATGACCTTAGAATATCGTGACGAATAAAAGAACAAAAATTTATCCTTTTCCTTCTTCTTGTTGCTGGATATCTCGTTCGTACACATCTTCTCTTTGTTTCCCGGGCCTCTAGTGAGTTTCCGTAGAGTACATTCACTGTACAGAAATGGCAGACTTTCTTCTGTTCTGGGTTTCCACAAAGCGGTATCAAGGTATGAGAACGCCTTTCTCCTATATATAATCAAGTCTTTGGTTTAGATCAATCAATCATCAATCCTCAATCCGGGATCAATGACCTGAATGAATGACACCAATGACCTTAGAATATCGTGACGAATAAAAGAACTAAATTTTACTTCTTTTCGTAACTGTCCGAAAATGGCAGAATATTATGTAAATGCCCCTTAATGGCCGATAAAGCAAGAAACATACATAAACAACACAAAAAACGCCTCAATTGTTTTTTGACTTGGACCAATGACCTTAGAATATCGTGACGAATAGAAGAACAAAATTTTACATCTTTTAGAAACTGTCTGAAAATGGCCGAATATTTCGTAAATGGTCGAAAAATCAAGAAAAATACATAAACAATACAAAAAGTGCCTCAAAAATTTGTTGACTTGCATCAATGACCTTAGAATATCGTGACGAATAAATGAACAAAACTTTACTTAATTTCATAACTTTCTGAAAATGGCCGAGTATTACTAAAATTCCCCTAAAGGCCGAAAAATCAAGAAAATTACATAAACAATACAAAAAACACCTCAAAATAATTTCAACTTGCACCAATGTCCTTAGAATATCGTGACGAATAAAAGAACAAAACTTTACTTCTTTTCGTAATTAACCGAAAATGGCCGAATATTACGTAAAATTCTCCTAAATGGCCGAAAAATCAAGAAAAATACATAAACAATACAAAAAACGACTCAAAAAAATTTCGACTTGCACAATGACCTTAGAATATCGTGTCGTATAAAAGAAAAAAATTTACTGCTTTTCGTAACTATCCGAAAATGATCGAATATTACGTCTATGCCCCTAAATGACCTTAGAATATCGTGTCGAATAAAAGAACAAAACTCCACATATTTTTGTAACTTTCCGAAAATGGCCTAATATTATATAAATTCCCTAAATCGCCGACAAATCAAGAAGAATACATAAACAATACAAAAAAAATACAAAAAATGCCTCAAAAAAAATTCGACCTGCACCAATGACCTTAGAATATCGTGACGAATAAAAGATCAAAACTTTACTTCTTATCGTGACTGTCCAAAAATGGCCGAATATTACGTAAATGCCCTTAAATGCCGAAAAATCAAGAAAAATACATAAACAATACAAAAAACGCCTCAAAAAAATTTCAACTATCACCAATGACCTTAGAATATCGTGACGAATAAAAGAACAAAACTTTACTTCTTTTCATAACAGTTTGAAAATGACCGATTATTACGTAAAAGCCCCTAACGGCCGAAAAATCAAGAAAAATACATAAAAAAAATACAAAAACGCCTCAAAATAATTTCAACTTGCACCAATGACCTTAGAATATCGTGACGAATAAAAGAATCAAAGTTTACTTCTTTTCGTAACTGTCCGAAAATGGCCGAATGTTACGTTTATGCCCTAAATGGCCGAAAAATCAAGAAAAATACATAAAAAATACAAAAAAACGCCTCAAATTTTATTTGACTTGCACCAATGACCTTAGAATATCCTAACGAATAAAAGAACAAAACTTTAATTCTTTTCATAACTTTCCAAAAATGGTTAAATATTATGTGAATGCCTCTAAATGGACGAAAAGTCAAGAAAAATACATAAACAATACAAAAAATGCCTCATAATAATTTCGACTTACACCAATGACCTTAGATTATCGTGACGAATAAAAGAACAAAACTTTACTTCTGTTCGTAACTGTCCGAAAATAGCCAAATATTAGGTAAATGCCCTTAAATGGCAGAAAAATCTTGAAAAATACATAAACAATACAATAAGCGCCTCAAAAAAATTTCGACTTGCATCAATGACCTTAGAATATCGTGACGAATAAAAGAAAAAAAACTTTACTTCTTTTCGTAGCTGTCCGAAAATGGCTGAATATTACGTAAATGCCCCTAAATGGCCGAAAAATCAAGAAAAATACATAAACAATACAAAAAATGCATTAAAACTTTTTCGAGTTGCACCAATGACCTTAGAATATCGTGAAGAATAAAAGAACCAAACTTTACTTCTTTTCGTAACTGTCCAAAAATGGCTAAATATTACGTAAATACCCCTAAATGGCCGAAAAATCAAGAAAAATACATAAACAATACAAAAACACCTCAAATTTTTTATTGAATTGCACCATTGATCTTAGTATAACCTGACTAATAAAAGAAAAACAATTTACTTCTTTAAGTAACTGTCCGAAAATGGTCGAATATTACATAAATTCTCCTAAATGACCGAAAAAATCAAGAAAAATATGTAAACAATACAAAAAACACCTCAATTTTTTTTTGACTTGCACCAATGATCTTCGAATATCATAATGAATAAGATAAAAAATCTTTAATTCTTTTCGTAACTATACGAAAATTGCCGAATATTACCTAAATTCCTATAAATGACCGAAAAATCAATAAAAATACATACACAATACAAAAAACGCTTCAAAAAAATTTCAACTTGCACCAATGACCTTAGAATATCGTGATGAATAAAAGAACAAAATTTTACTTCATTTCGTAACTGTCAGAAAATGACCAAAAATTATGTAAATGGCCGAAAATCAAGAAAAATACATAAACAATACAAAAAACACCTCAAATTTTTTTTGACTTCCACCAATGACCTTAGAATATCGTGACTAATAAAAGAACAAAACTTTATTTCTTTTCATAACTGTCTGAAATTGGCCGAATATTACGTAAATTCCCCTAAATGCCGAAAAATTAAGAAAAATACATAAACAATAAAAAAAACGCCTCAATTGTTTTTTGACTTGCACCAATGATCTTAGAATAACGTAAAGAATAAAAGAAAAAACTTTACTCCTTTTCGTAACTGTCCGAAAATGGCCGAATATTACGTAAATTCCCCTAAATGGCCGAAAAATAAAGAAAAATACATAAACAATATAAAAAACGCCTCAATTTTTGTTTTGACTTGCACCAATGACCTTAGAATATCGTGACGAATAAAAGAATAAAACTTTACTTCATTTCGTGACTGTCAAAAAATGACCGAATATTACGTAAAATCCCCTAAATGGCCGAAAAATCAAGAAAAATACATAAACAATACAAAAACGCCTCAATTTTTTTTACTTGCACCAATGATCTTAGAATAACGTGATGAATAAAAGAACAAAACTTTACTTATTTTAGTAACTGTCCGAAAATGATCGAATATTACCTAAATTCCCCTAAATGACCGAAAAAAATCAAGAAAAATACATAAACAATACAAAAAACGTCTCAAAATTTTTTGACTTGCACCAATGACTTAGAATATCGTGTCGAATAAAGAACAAAACTTAACTTCTTTTCGTAAGTAACCGAAAATGGCCGAATATTACGTAAATGCCCCTAAATGGGCAAAAAATTCAAGAAAAATACATAATAAATACAAAAAACGCCACAAAAAAATTTCGACTTGCAGTAATGACCTTATAATATCGTGACGAATAAAAGAATAAATCTTTAATTTTTTTTCGTAACTGTGCGAAAATGGCAAAATATTACCTAAATGCCCCTAAATGGACGAAAAATAAAGAAAAATACATGAACAATACAAAAAACGACTCAAAAAAATTTAGACTTGCACCAATGACCTTAGAATAACGTGACGAATAAAAGAATAAATCGTTAAGTTTTTCGTAACTATGCGAAAATGGCAAAATATTACCTAAATGCCCCTAAATGGCCGAAAAATCAAGAAAAATACATAAACAATACAAAAAACGCCTCAAAAAAATTTCACCTTGCACCAATTACCTTAGAATATCGTGACGAATAAAAGAACAAAACTCTACATCTTTTGGTAACTGTCCAAAAATGGCAGAATATTACGTAAATCCCCCTAAATAGGTGAAAAATCAAGAAAAATCCATAAACAATACAAAAAATGCCTCAAAAAAATTTCGACTTGAATCAATGACCTTAGAATATCGTGACGAATAAAAGAACAAAACTTTTATTCTTTTCGTAACTGTCCAAAAATGGCCGAATACTACGTAAATGGCCATAAATGGCCGAAAAATTAAGAAAAATACATACACAGTATAAAAAGGACTCAAATTAATTTCGACTAGCACCAATGACCTTAGAATATCGTGACGAATAAAAGAACAAAACTTTACTTCTTTTCGTAATTGTCCGAAAATGACCGAATATTACGTAAATTCCCCATAAATGGCCGAAAAATCAAGAAAAATACATAAATAATACAAAAAACGACTCAAAAATATTTCTACTTGCACCAATGACCATGGAATATCGTGACGACTAAAAGAACAAAATTTTACTCCTTTACGTAACTGTCCGAAAATGACCGAATATTACGTAAATTCCCCTAAATGGCCGAAAAATAAAGAAAAATACATAAACAATACAAAAAACGCCTCAAATTTTTTTTGACTTGCACCAATGACCATAGAATATCGTGACGAATAAAAGAACAAAACTTTACTTCTTTTCGTGACTGTCAAAAAATGGCCGAATATTACGTAAATTCCCCTAAATGGCCGAAAAATCAAGAAAAAATAAATAAACAATACAAAAACTCCTCAATTTTTTTTTGACTTGCACCAATGATCTTAGAATAACGTGACGAATAAAAGAAAAAAACTTTACTTCTTTTAGTAACAGTCCGAAAATGGTCGAATATTACCTAAATTCCCCTAAATGACCGAAAAAATCAAGAAAAATACATAAACAATACAAAAATTCTCTCAAAAAAGTTTCGACTTGCACTAATGACTTAGAATATCGTGAAGAATAAAGAACAAAACTTAACTTCTTTTTGTAATTATCCGAAAATGCCAGAATATTACGTAAATGCCCATAAATGGCCGAAAAATCAAGAAAAATACATAATAAATACAAAAAACACCACAAAAAATTTTCAACTTGCACCAATGACCTTAAAATATCTAACGTGACGAATAAAATAACAAAACTTTACTTCTTTTCGTAACTTTCCGAAAATGACCGACTATTACGTCAATGTCCCTAAATGGCCAAAAAATCAAGAAAAATACATAAACAATACAAACACGACTCAAATTTTTTTTGACATGCACCAATGACCTTAGAATATCATGACAAATAAAAGAACAAAACTTATCTTCTTTTCGTGAAGGTCCAAAAATGACGGAATATTACGTAAATGCCCCTAAATGACCGAAAAATCAAGAAGAATTCATAAACAATACAAAAAACGCCTCAAAATTTTTTTGACTTGCACCAATGACCTTAAAATATCGTGACGAATAAAAGAACAAAACTTTTATTCTGTTCGTAAAATGGCCGAATATTACGTTAATGCCCCTAAATGGCTGAAAAATCAAGAAAAATACATAAACAATACAAAAAATGCCTCAAAATAATTTCAACTTGCACCAATGACCTTAGAATATCGTGAAGAATAAAACAACAAAACTTTACTTCTTTTCGTAACTGTCCGAAAATGGCTGAATATTAACCAAATGCCCCTAAATGGCCGAAAAATTAAGAAAAATACATAAACAATACAAAAAACGACTCATATTTTTTTTGATTTGCACCATTGTTCTTAGAACATCCTGACTAATAGAAGAACAAAACATTACTTTTTTTTTATAACTGTCAGAAAATGGCCGAATATTACTTAAATTCCCCTAAATGGTCGAAAAATCAAGAAAAATACATAAACAATAAACAAAATGCCTCAAAAAAATTTTGACTTCCACACTTGACCTTAGAATATCGTGAAGAATAAAAGAACAAAACTTTACTTTTTTTTATAACTGTCCGAAAATGGCCGAATATTACGTAAATGCTCCTAAATGGCCGAAAAATCTTGAAAAACACAAAAACCGCCACAAAAAAATTTCGACTTGCACAAATGACCTTAGAGTATCGTGACGAATAAAAGAACAAACTTTACTTCTTTTCGTAATTATCCGAAAATGGCCGAATATTACGTAAATGCCCCTAAATGGCAAAAAATACATAATAAATACAAAAAACGCCACAAAAAAATTTCAACTTGCACCAATTACATTAAATTATCATGCCGAATAAAAGAATAAAACTTTACTTCTTTTCGTAAATGTCCAAAAATGGCCGAATATTACGTAAATCCCCCTAAATGGCCGAAAAATCAAGAAAACAACATAAGCAATACAAAAACGCCTCAAATTTTTTTTGACTTGCACCAATGATCTTAGAATAACGTGATGAATAAAAGAACAAAACTTTAATTCTTTTAGTAACTGTCCGAAAATGGTTGAATATTACGTAAATGCCCCTAAATGACCGAAAAAAATTAAGAAAAATACATAAACAATAAAAAATATGCCTCAAATTTTTTTTTGACTTGCACCAATGACCTTAGAATATCCTGACAAATAAAAGAATAAAACTTTACTTCTTTTCGTAACTGTCCGAAAATGGCCGAATATTACGTAAATGGCCGGAAAATCAAGAAAAATACATAACCAATACAAAAAACACCTCAAAAAAAATTCGACTTGCACTAATGACTTTAGAATATCGTGATGAATAAAAGAAAAAAAACTTTACTTCTTTTCGTACATGTTCGAAAATGGCCAAAAATTACGTAAATGTCTCTAAATAGCCGAAAAATTAATAAAAATATATAAAACAATACAAAAAACGCCTCAAAAAAATTTCGACTTGCACCAATGACCTTAGAATATCGTGACGAATAAAAGAACAAAACTTTACTTCTTTTCGTAACTTTCCGAAAATGACCGACTATTACGTCAATGTCCCTAAATGGCCGAAAAATCAAGAAAAATACATAAACAATACAAACACGACTCAAATTTTTTTTGACATGCACCAATGACCTTAGAATATCATGACGAATAAAAGAACAAAACTTTACTTCTTTTCGTAACTGTCCGAAAATGGCCGAATGTTACGTCTATTCCCTAAATGGCCGAAAAATCCATAAGGAATACAAAAAAACGCCTCAAATTTTATTTGACTTGCACCAATGACCTTAGAAGATCCTGACGAATAAAAGAACAAAACTTTACTTCTTTTCGTAACTTTCCAAAAATGGTTAAATATTATGTAAATGCCTCTAAATGGCCGAAAAGTCAAGAAAAATACATACACAATAAAAAACACGCCTCATAATAATTTCAACTTACACGAATGAACTTAGATTATCGTGACGAATAAAAGAACAAAACTTTACTTCTGTTCGTAACTGTCCGAAAATGGCCAAATATTAAGTAAATGCCCTTAAATGGCAGAAAAATCAAGAAAAATACATAAACAATACAATAAGCGCCTCAAAAAAAATTCGACTTGCATAAATGACCTTAGAATATCGTGACGAATAGTAAAAAAAAACTTTACTTCTTTTCGTAGCTGTCCGAAAATGGCCGAATATTACGTAAATGCCCCTAAATGGCCGAAAAATCAAGAAAAATACATAAACAATACAAAAAACGCATTAAAACTTTTTCGACTTGCACCAATGACCTTAGAATATAGTGAAGAATAAAAGAACAAAACTTTACTTCTTTTCGTGACTGTCCAAAATGGCTGAATATTACGTAAATACCCCTAAATGGCCGGAAAATTAAGAAAAATACATAAACAATACAAAAACGCCTCAAAAAATTTATTGACTTGCACCAATGATCTTAGTATAACGTGACGAATAAAAGAACAAAACTTTACTTCTTTTAGTAACTCTCCGAAAATGGTCGAATATTACATAAATTCCCCTAAATGACCGAAAAAATGAAGAAAAATACGTAAACAATAAAAAAAACGCCTGAAAAAAATTTAGACTTGCACCAATGACCTTCGAATATCATAATGAATAAGAGAACAAATCTTTAATTCTTTTGGTAACTGTCCGAAAATTGCCGAATATTACCTAAATTCCTTTAAATGGCCGAAAAATCAAGAAAAATACATACACTATACAAAAAACGCATCAATAAAATTTCAACTTGCACCAATGACCTTAGAATATCGTGATGAATAAAAGAATAAAATTTTACTTCATTTCGTAACTGTCAGAAAATTGCCGAAATTACGTAAATGGCCAGAAATCAAGAAAAATACATAAACAATACAAAAAACACCTTAAAAAAATTTCGACTTCCACTAATGACCTTAGAATATCGTGACTAATAAAAGAACAAAACTTTATTTCCTTTCATAACTGTCTGAAATTGGCCGAATATTACGTAAATTCCCCTAAATGCCAAAAAATCAAGAAAAATACATAAACAATAAAAAAAATGCCTCAAATTTTTTTTGACTTGCACCAATGACCTTAGAATAACGTGACGAATAAAAGAACCAAACTTTACTCCTTTTCGTAACTGTCCGAAAATGGCCGAATATTACGTAAATTCACCTAAATGGCCGAAAAATAAAGAAAAATACATAAACAATACAAAAAACGTCTCAAATTTTTTTTGACTTGCAGCAATGACCTTAGAATATCGTGATGAATAAAATAAAAAAACTTTACTTCTTTTCGTGACTATCAAAAAATGGCCGAATATTACGTAAATGCCCCTAAATGGCCGAAAAATAAAGAAAAATACATAAACAATACAAAAAATGCCTCAAAAATTTTTTGACTTGCACCAACGACTTAGAATAGCGTGACGAATAAAGAAAAGAACTTAACTTATTTTCGTAATTATCCGAAAATGGCCGAATATTACGTAAATTCCCCTAAATGGGCGAAAAATCAAGAAAAATACATAATAAATACAAAAAACGCCACCAAAAAATTTTGACTTGCACCAATTACATTAAAATATCATGCCGAATAAAAGAATAAAACTTTACTTCTTTTCGTATCTATCCAAAAATGGCCGAATATTCCGTAAATCCCCCTAAATGGCCGAAAAATCAAGAAAACAACATAAGCAATACAAAAACGCCTCAATTTTTTTTTGACTTGCACCAATGATCTTAGAATAACGTGACAAATAAAAGAACAAAATTTTATTTCTTTTAGTAACTGTCCGAAAATGGTCGAATATTACGTAAATACCCCTAAATGATCGAAAAAAATTAAGAAAAATACATAAACAATAAAAAAAATGCTTCAAATTTTTTTGACTTGCACCAATGACCTTAGAATATCGTGACAAATAAAAGAATAACTCTTTACTTCTTTTCGTAACTGTCCGAAAATGGCCGAATATTACGTAAATGGCCGAAAATCAAGAAAAATACATAACCAATACAAAAAACACCTCAAAAAAAAATTCGACTTGCACCAATGACTTTAGAATATCGTGATGAATAAAATAAAAAAAACTTTACTTCTTTTCGTACATGTTCGAAAATGGCCAAATATTACGTAAATGCCTCTAAATCAATAAAAATATATAAAGCAATACAAAAAACGCCTCAAAAAAATTTCCACTTGCACCAACGACTTAGAATATCGTGATGAATAAAGAACAAAACTTAACTTCTATTCGTAATTATCCGAAAAATGACCGAATATTACGTAAATGCCCCTAAATGGGTGAAAAATCAAGAAAAATTCATAATATATACAAAAAACGTCACAAAAAAATTTCGACTTGCACCAATTACATTAAAATATCATGCCGAATAAAAGAATAAAACTTTACTTCTTTTCGTAACTGACCAAAAATGGCAGAATATTACGTAAATCCCCCTAAATGGCCGAAAAATCAAGAAAACAACATAAGCAATACAAAAACGCCTCAATTTTTTTTGACTTGCACCAATGATCTTAGAATAACGCGACGAATAAAAGAACAAAACTTTAATTCTTTTAGTAACTGTCCGAAAATGGTCGAATATTACGTAAATGCCCCTAAATGATCGAAAAAAATTAAGAAAAATACATAAACAATAAAAAAAATGCCTCAAATTTTTTTTGACTTGCACCAATGACCTTAGAATATCGTGACAAATAAAAGAATAAAACTTTACTTCTTTTCGTAACAGCCCGAAAATGGCCGAATATTACGTAAATGGCCGAAAAATCAAGAAACATACATAACCAATACAAAAAACACCTCAAAAAAAAATTCGACTTGCACTAATGACTTTAGAATATCGTGATGAATAAAAAAAAAAACTTTACTTCTTTTCGTACATGTTCGAAAATGGCCAAATATTACGTAAATGTCTCTAAATAGCCGAAAAATCAATAAAAATATATCAAACAATACAAAAAACGCCTCAAAAATTTTTTGACTTGCACCAATGACCTTAGAATATCGTGACGAATAAAAGAACAAAACTTTACTTCTTTTCGTAACTTTCTGAAAATGACCGACTATTACGTCAATGTCCCTAAATGGCCGAAAAATCAAGAAAAATACATAAACAATACAAACACGACTCAATTTTTTTTGACATGCACCAATGACCTTAGAATATCATGACGAAAAAAAGAACAAAACTTTACTTCTTTTCGTAACTGTCCGAAAATGGCCGAATGTTACGTCTATGCCCTAAATGGCCGAAAAATCAAGAAAAATCCATAAAGAATACAAAAAAACGCCTCACATTTTATTTGACTTGCACCAATGACCTTAGAATATCCTGACGAATAAAAGAACAAAACTTTACTTCTTTTCGTAACTTTCCAAAAATGGTTAAATATTATGTAAATGCCTCTAAATGGCCGAAAAGTCAAGAAAAATACATAAACAATACAAAACACGCCTCATAATAATTTCAACTTACACCAATGACCTTAGATTATCGTGATGAATAAAAGAACAAAACTTTACTTTAGTTCGTAACTGTTTGAAAATGGCCAAATATTAAGTAAATGCCCTTAAATGGCAGAAAAATTAAGAAAAATACATACACAATACAATAAGCGCCTCAAAAAAATTTCGACTTGCATAAATGACATTAGAATATCGTGATGAATAATAGAAATTTTTTTTACTTCTTTTCGTAGCTGTCCGAAAATGGCCGAATATTACGTAAATGCCCCTAAATGGCCGAAAAATCAAGAAAAATATATAAACAATACAAAAAACGCATTAAAACTTTTTCGAATTGCACCAATGACCTTAGAATATAGTGAAGAATAAAAGAACAAAACTTTACTTCTTTTCGTGACTGTCCAAAATGGCTGAATATTACGTAAATACCCCTAAATGGCAGGAAAATTAAGAAAAATACATAAACAATACAAAAACGCCTCAAAATTTTTATTGACTTGCACCAATGATCTTAGTATAACGTGACGAATAAAAGAACAACACTTTACTTCTTAACTGTCCGAAAATGGTCTAATATTACATAAATTCCCCTACATGACCGAAAAAATGAAGAAAAATACGTAAACAATAAAAAAAACGCCTGAAAATAATTTCGACTTGCACCAATGACCTTCGAATATCATAATGAATAAGAGAACAAATCTTTAATTCTTTTCGTAACTGTCCAAAAATTGCCGAATATTACCTAAATTCCTCTAAATGGCCGAAAAATCAAGAAAAATACATACACAATACAAAAAACGCTTCAAAAAAAAAATTCAACTTGCACCAATGACCTTAGAATATCGTGATGAATAAAAGGACAAAATTTTACTTCATTTCGTAACTGTCAGAAAATGGCCGAAATTACGTAAATGGCCGAAAATCAAGAAAAATACATAAACAAAACAAAAAAACACCTCAAAAAAATTTCGACTTCCACTAATGACCTTAGAATATAGTGACTAATAAAAGAACAAAACTTTATTTCTTTTCATAACTGTCTGAAATTGGCCGAATATTACGTAAATTCCCCTAAATGCCGAAAAATTAAGAAAAATACATAAACAATAAAAAAACGCCTCAAATTTTTTTTGACTTGCACCAATGACCTTAGAATAACGTGACGAATAAAAGAACAAAACTTTACTCCTTTTCGTAACTGTCCGAAAATGACCGAATATTACGTAAATTCCCCTAAATGGCCGAAAAATAAAGAAAAATACATAAACAATACAAAAAACGCCTCAATTTTTTTTTGACTTGCACCAATGACCTTAGAATATCGTGATGAATAAAAGAAAAAAATTTAATTCTTTTCGTGACTATCAAAAAATGGCCGAATATTATGTAAATGCCCCTAAATGGCCGAAAAATCAAGAAAAATACATAAACAATACAAAAAATGCCTCAAAAAAATTTCGACTTGCACCAACGACTTAGAATAGCGTGACGAATAAAGAAAAAAACTTAACTTATTTTCGTAATTATCCGAAAATGGCCGAATATTACAACTTGCACCAACTTATTTTCGTAACTGTCCGAAAATGGCTGAATATTAACCAAATTCCCCTAAATGGCCGAAAAATTAAGAAAAATACATAAACAATACAAAAAATGACTCATATTTTTTTTACTTGCACCAACGATCTTAGAATATCCTGACGAATAAAAGAACAAAACTTTACTTCTTTTTGCAACTGTCTGAAAATGACAGAATATTACGTAAATAAACTAAATGGATGAAAAATCAAGAAAAATATATAAACAATACCGAAAACGACTCAAATTTTTTTTGACATGCACCAATGATCTTAGAATATACTGACGAATAAAAGAACAAAACTTTACTTCTTTTTATAACTGTCAGAAAATGGCCGAATATTACGTAAATTCCCCTAAATGGTCGAAAAATACATAAACAATAAAAAAAATGCCTCAAAAAAATTTCGACTTGCACCAATGAGCTTAGAATATCGTGACGAATAAACGAACAAACTTTACTTCTCTTCATAACTGACTGAAAATGGCCAAATATTACGTAAATGCTCCAAAATGGCCAAAAAATCAAGAAAAACATATAAACAATACAAAAAACGCTGAAAAAAAATTTCGACTTGCACCAATGACCTTAGAGTATCGTGAAGAATAAAAGAACAAAACTTTACTTCTTTTCGTAACTGTCCGAAAATGGCCAAATATTACGTAAATGCCCCAAAATGACCGAAAAATTAAGAAAAATACAAAACAATACAAAAAACACCTCAAAATAATTTCGACCTGCACCAATGACCTTATAATATCGAGACTAATAAAAGAACAAAATTTACTTCATTTCGTAACTGTCTAAAAATGGCTGAATATTACGTAAATGCCTCAAAATAGGTGAAAAATCAAGAAAAATACATAAACAATACAAAAAACGCCTCAATTTTTTTTTGATTTGCACCAATGACCTTAAAATATCGTGACGAATAAAAGAACAATACTTCACATCTTTTCGTAAATGTCCAAAAATGGCTGAATATTATGTAAAGTCTCCAAAATGGCCGAAAAATTAAGAAAAATACATAAACAATACAAAAAATGCCTCAAAAAAATTTCGACTTGCACCAATGACATTAGAATATCGTGACGAATAAAAGAACAAAACTTTAATTCTTTTCATAACTGTCCGAAAATGGCCGAATATTACGTAAATCCCCCAAAATGGTCGAAAAATCAAGAAAAATACATAAACAATATTAAAAACGACTCAAAAAAATTTCGACTTGCACCAATGACCTTAGAATATCGTGACGAATAAAAGAACAATACTCTACTTCTTTTCGTAACTGTCCAAAAATGGCCGAATATTACGTAAATCCCCCAAAATGGCCGAATATTACGTAAATCCCCCAAAATGGCCGAAAAATAAATAAACAACACAAAAAACACCTCAAAAAAATTTCGACTTACACTAATGCCCTTAGAATATCGTGACTAATAAAAAAAAAAGACTTAACTTCTTTTCGTAACTGTCTGAAAATGGGTGAATATTACGTAAATTCCCAAAAATGGACGAAAAATTTAGAAAAATACATAAACAATACAAAAAATGCCTCAAAAAAATTTCGACTTGCACCAATGACCTTAGAAATATCTTGAGGAATAAAGGAACAGAACTTTACTTCTTTTCGTAAATGTCCGAAAATGGCCGAATATTACGTAAATGCCTCAAAATGGCCGAAAAATGAAATAAAATATATAAACAATACATAAAACGCCTAATTTTTTTTTGACTTGCACCAATGATCTTAGAATATCTTGAGGAATAAAAGAACAAAACTTTACTTCTTTTTGTAACTGTCCAAAAATGGTTGAATATTACGTAAATACTTCAAAATGGCCGAAAAATACATAAACAATACAAAAAACGCCTCAAAAAAATTTCGAATTGCACCAATGACCTTAGAATATCTTGATGAATAAAAGAACCAAACTTTGCTTCTTTTCATAACTGTCCAAAAATGGCCGAATATTACGTAAATACCCCAAAATAGCCAAAAAATCAAGAAAAATATATAAACAATACAAAAAACGCTCAAAAAAATTTCAACTTGCACCATTGACCTTTGAATATCGTGCCGAATAAAAGAACAAAACTTTACTTCTTTATGTAGCTGTCTGAAAATGACCGAATAATACGTAAATGCCCAAAATGGCTAAAAAATCAAGAAAAACACATAAACAATACAAAAAACGCCTCAATTTTTTTTTGATCTATACCAATGACCTTAGAATATCATGACGAATAAAAAAATAAAACTATACTTCTTTTCGTATCTGTCCAAAAATGACCAAATATTACGTAAATTCCCCAAAGTAGGAGAAAAATCAAGAAAAATACATAAACAATACAAAAAATGCTTCAAAAATATTTTGATTTGCACAATTAACCTTAGAATATCGTGACAAATAAAAGATCAAAACTTTACTTTTTTTCGTTACTGTCCGAAAAAGGCCGAATACTACGTAAATGCCCTAAAATGGCCAAAAAATCAAGAAAAATATACAAACAATACAAAAAAATATCGACTTGCACCAATGACCTTAGAGTATCTTGACAAATAAAAGAACAAAACTTTCCTTCTTTTCGTAACTGTCCGAAAATGACCGAATATTAGATAAATACCCAAAAATGGTCGAAAAATAAAGAAAAATACATAAACAATACAAAAAACGCCTAAAAATAATTTCGACATGCACCAATGACCTTAGAATATCGTGAAGAATAAAAGAACAAAACTTTACTTCTTTTCGTAACTGTCCAAAAATAGTAGAATATTACGTAAATGCCTTAAATAACAGAAAATCAAGAAAAATACATAAACAATACAAAAAATGCCACAAAAAATTTTCGTCTTGAACCAATGCCCTTAGAATATCGTAACGAATAAAAGAACAAAACTTTAATTCTTTTCTTAACTGTCCAAAAATGGCCGAATATTACGTAAAGTCCCCAACATGGCCGAAAAATCAAGAAAATACATAAACAATACAAAAAACGCCTCAAAACTTTTTTGACTTGCACCAATGACTTTAGAATAACGTGATGAATAAAAGAATAAAACTTTATCTCTTTTTGGAACTGTCCGAAAATAACCGAATATTAGGTAAAATGCCCCAAAATGGCCGAAAAATTAGGAAAAAAAATATAAACAATAAAAAAAATGCCTTAAAAAAAATTTCGACTTGCACCAATGACCTTAGAATATCGTTACGAATAAAAGAACAAAACTTTACTTCTTTTTGTAACTGCTCAAAAATGGCCGAATATTACGTAAATCCCCTTAAATGGACGAAAAATCAAGAAATTTACATAAACAATACAAAGTACGCCTCAAAAAGATTTCGACTTGCACCATTGACCTTAGAATATCGTGACGAGTAAAAGAACAAAACTTTACTTCTATTCGGAACTGTACGAAAATGGCCGAATATTACGTAAATGCCCCAAAATGACCGAAATATCAATAAAAATACATATATAATGCAAAAAACACCTCAAAAAAATTTCGACTTGCACCAATGACCTTAGAATATCGTGACAAATAAAAGAACAAATCATTACTTCTTTTCGTGACTGTCCGAAAATGTCCGAATATTACGTAAATTCTCCAAAATGGGTGAAAAATAAAGAAAAATACATACACTATACAAAAAAGCCTCGAATTATTTTTGACTTGCACCATTGACATTAGAATATCATGACCAATAAAAGGACAAAATTTACTTCTTTTCGTAAATGACCGAAAATGGCCGAATATTACGTATATGCCCTAAAATGGCCGAAAAATAAAGAAAAATACATAAACAATATAAAAAACGCCTCAAAAAAAATTTGACTTGCACTAATGACCTTTTAATATCGTGTCGAATTAAAGAACAAAACGTTGCTTCTCTTCGTAACTGTCCGAAAATGGCCGAATATTACGTATATTCCCTAAAATGGCCGAAAAATAAAAAAATACATAAACAATACATAAAAAGCCTCAAAAAAATTTCAACTTGTACCAATGACCTTAGAGTATCGTGACGAATAGAAGAACAAAACTTTACTTCTTTTCGTAACTATCCGAAATTGGCCGAATATTACGTAAATTCCCTAAAATCGCCTAAAAATAAAGAAAAATACATAAACAATACAACAAACGCCTTAATTTTTTTTTGACTTGTACCAATGATTTTAGAATAACGTGACGAATAAAAGAATAAAACTTTACTTCTTTTCATACGGGTCCGAAAATAACCGAATATTAGGCAAATTCCCCAAAATGGCCGAAAAATCAGGAAAAATACATAAACAATACAAAAAACGCCTTGATTTTTTTTTGACTTGCACCAATGACCTTAGAATATCGTGGCGAATAAAAGAACAAAACTTTACTTCTTCTCGTAACTGTTCGAAAATGGCCAAATGTTACGTAAATATCCCAAAATGGCCGAAAAATCAAGAAAAATACATAAATAACACAAAAAACGCCCCAATTTTTTTCCGACTTGCACCATTGACCTTAGAATATCGTGACGAATAAAAGAACAAAACTTTACTTCTTTTCGTAACTGGCCGAAAATGGCCGAATATTACGTAAATTCCCCAAAATGGTCGAAAAATCAAGAAAAATACATAAACAATACAAAAATCTCCTCAAAATTTTTTTGACTTGGACCAATGACATTAGAATATCTTGACGAATTAAAGAACAAAACTTTACTTCTTTTCGTAACTATCCGAAAATGGCCGAATAATAGGTAAATACCACAAAATAGCCAAAAAATCAAGAAAAATACATACATAATACAAAAAACGCCTAAAAAAAATTTAGACATGCACCAATGACATTAGAATATCGTGACGAATAAAAGAATAAAACTTTACTTCTTTACGTAACAGTCCAAAAAATGGCCAAATATTACCTAAATGTATCAAAATGGCCGAAAAATCAACAAAAATACATAAACAGTATGAAAAACGCATCAAAAAAATTTCGAATTGCACCAATGACCTTACAATTTTGTGTCGAATAAAAGTACAGAACTTTACTTCTTTTCGTAACTGTTCGAAAATGGCCGAATATTACGTAAATGCCCTAAAATGACCGAAAAATAAAAAAATACATAAACAATACATAAAAAGTCTCAAAAAAATTTCAACTCACACCAATGACCTTAGAATATCGTGATGAATAAAAGAACAAAACTTTAGTTCTTTTCTTAACTGTCTGAAAATGGCCTAATATAACTTAAATTCCCCAAAATAGCCGAAAATTCAAGAAAAATACATAAACAATACAAAAAACGCTTAACAAAAATTCGACTTGCACCATTGACCTTAAAATGTCGTGATGAATAAAAAAAACTTTCGATTTGCACCAATGACCTTAGAATATTGTGACGAATTAAAAAATAAAACTTTACTTCTTTTCGTAACTATCCGAAAATGGCCGAATAATAGGTAAATACCATAAAATAGATGAAAAATCAAGAAAAATACATAAACAATACAAAAAACGCCTAAAAAAAATTTAGACTTGCACCAAAGACCTTAGAATATCGTGACGAATAAAACAACAAAACTTTACTTCTTTACGTAACAGTCCAAAAATGGCCAAATATTACGTAAATGCATCAAAATGGCCAAAAAATCAACAAAAATACATAAACAGTATGAAAAACGCATCAAAAAAATTTAGAATTGCACCAATGACCTTAGAATTTTGTGTCAAATAAAAGTACAAAACGTTACTTCTTTTTGTAACTGTCCGAAAATGGCCGAATATTATGTAAATGCCCTAAAATGACCGAAAAATAAAAAAAATACATAAACAATACATAAAAAGCCTCAAAAAAATTTCAACTTGCACCAACGACCTTAGAATTTCGTGATGAATAAAAGAATGAAACTTTTGTTCTTTTCGTAACTGTCCGAAAATGGCCGAATATTACGTAAATTCCCCAAAATAGCCGAAAAATCAAGAAAAATACATAAACAATACAAAAAACGCCTCAAAAAAATTTCGACTTACACCACTGACCTTAGAATATTGTGACGAATAAAAGAATAAAACTTTACTTCTTTTCGTAACTGTCCTAAAATGGCCGAAAAATTAAGAAAAATACATAAATAATACAAAAACTGCCTGAAAAAAAATTCGACTTGCACCAATGGCCTTAAAATATCGTGACGAATAAAAGGACAAAACTTTAATTCTTTTCCTAATAGTCCAAAAAATGGCTGAATATTACGTAAATGCATCAAAATGACTGAAAAATCAAGAAAAATACATAAGCAATATAAAAAACGGTTCAAAAAAATTTCGACTTGCACCAATGACCTTAGAATATCGTGACGAATAAAATAAAAAACCTTTACTTCTTTTCGTAACTGGCCAAAAATGGCCGAATATAACGTAAATGCCCGAAATTGGCCGAAAACTTCAGAAAAATACATAAACAATAAAAAAAACTCCTCAAAAAAATTTCAACTTGCACACCAATGACCTTAGAAGATCGTGAAGAATGAAAAAACAAAAAAATTATTTCTTTTCGTAACTATCCAAAAATGGCCGAATATTACATAAATGCCCTAAAATGACCAAAAAAATAAAAAAAACAAATAAATAATACATAAAAAACCTCAAAAAAATTTCAATTTGAACCAATGACCTTAGAATATCGTGACGAATAAAAGAACAAACCTTTACTTCTTTTCCTAACTGTCCAAAAATGGCCGAATATTACGTAAATTTTCCAAAATAGCCGAAAAATCAATAAAAATACATATACAATACAAAAAAGGCCTCAAAATAATTTCAACTTCCATCAATGACCTTAGAATATCGTGTCGAATAAAAGAACAAAACTTTACTTCTTTTCGTAATTGTCCAAAAAAGATCGAATATTACGTAAATTCCTCAAAATGGCTGAAAAATAAAGAAAAATACATACACAATACCAAAAAAGCCTCAATTTATTTTTGACTTGAACCATTGACCTAAGAATATCGTGACTAATAAAATAACAAAACTTTACTTCTTTTCGTAACGGACCGAAAATGGCCGAATATTACGTAAATGCCCCTAAATGGCCAAAAAATCAAGAAAAATACATAAACGATAAAAAAACACCTCAAATTTTTCTTGACTTGCACCAATGAACTTAGAATATCGTGACGAATAAAAGAACAAAACTTTACTTTTTTAGTAACTATACGAAAATGGTCGAATATTACGTAAATGCCCCAAAATGGTCGAAAACCAAGAAATATACATAAACAATACAAAAAACGCCTCAAAATAATTTTGACTTGCACCAAAGACTTTACAATATCGTGATGAATAAAAGATCAAAACTTTAGTTCTTTTCGTAACTATTCAAAAATAGCTGAATATTATGTAAATGCCTCAAATAAGCCGAAAAATCAAGAAAAATACATAAACAATACATTAACGACTCAAAAAAATTTCGACTTGCATCAAAGACCTTAGAATATCGTGACGAATAAAAGAACCAAACTTTACTTCTTTTCTTAACTGTCCAAAAATGGCTGAATATTACGTAAATGCTCCAAAATGGCCAAAAAATTAAGAAAAATACATAAACAATATAAAAACGCCTCAAAAAAATTCGACTTGCACCAATGACCTCAAAATAACGTGACGAATAAAAGAATAAAACATTACTTCTTTTTGTAACTGTCCGAAAATGTCCGAAGTTTAGGTAAATTCCCCAAAATGACCGAAAAATCAAGAAAAATATATTAATAATAGAAAAAACGCCTCAATTTTTTTTTGACTTGCACCAATGACCTTAGAATATCGTGATGAATAAAGGAACAAAACTTTACTTTTTTTCGTAACTGTTCGAAAATGGCCGAATATTACGTAAATGCGCCTAAATGGCCGAAAAATCAAGAAAAATACATAAACAATACAAAAAAACTTCTCAAAAAAAATTCGACTTGCACCATTGACCATAAAATATCGTGATAAGTAACAGAACAAAACTTTACTTCTTTTAGTAACAATCCGAAAATGGCCGAATATTACGTAAATGCCCCAAAATGGCCGAAAAATCAAGAAAAATACATAAACAATACAAAAAACGCCTCAAAAAAATTTCAACTTGCACCAATGACCTTAGAATATCGTGACGAATAGAAGAACAAAACTTTACTTCTTTTCATAACTGTCCGAAAATGATCGAATATTACGTAAATGCCCCAAAATGACTGAAAAATCAAGAAATATACATAAACAATACAAAAAACGCCTCAATTTTTTTTTGACTTGCACCAATGACCTTAGAATATTGTGACGTATAAAAGAATAAAACTTTACTTATTTTCGTAACTGTCCTAAAATAGGCGAATATTACCTGAATAACCCAAAATGGTAGAAAAAATAAGAAAAATACATTAACAATACAAAAAATGCCTCAAAAAAATTTCAACTTGCACCAATGACCATAGAATATCGTGACGAATAGAAGAACAAAACTTTACTTCTTTTCATAACTGTCCGAAAATGACCGAATATTACGTAAATGACCCAAAATGGCTGAAAAATCAAGAAATATACATAAACAATATAAAAAACGCCTCAATTTTTTTTGACTTGCACCGATGACCGTATAATATCGTGACGTATAAAAGAATAAAACTTTACTTATTTTCGTAACTGTCCTAAAATAGGCGAATATTACCTGAATACCCCAAAATGGCCGAAAAAATAAGCAAAATACATTAACAATACAAAAAATGCCTCAAAAAAATTTCAACTTGCACCAATGACCTTAGAATATCGTGACGAATAGAAGAATAAAACTTTACTTCTTTTCGTAACTGTCCGAAAAATGGCCGAATATTACGTAAATGCCCATAAATGGCTTAAAAATCAAGAAAAATACATAAACAATACCAAAAACGCCTCAATTTTTTTTTGACTTGATCCAATGACCTTAGAATATCGTGACGAAAAAAAGAACGAAACTTTATTTCTTTTGTAACTGTACGAAAATGGCCGAATATTACGTAAATGCCCAAAATTGCCGAAAAATCATGAAAAATACATAAACAATAAAAAAACACCTCAATTTTTTTTGACTGGCACTATTGACCTTAGAATATCGTGACGAATAAAATAAAAAAACTTTACTTCTTTTCGTAACTGTCTGAAAATGTCTGATATTACGTAAATGCCCCAAAATGGCAAAAAAATCAAGAAAAATGCATAAACAATACAAAAAACGCCTCAAAAAATTCGACTTGCACCAATGACCTTAGAATATCATGACGAAAAAATGAAAAAAACTTTACTTCTTTTCGTAATTGTCCGAAAATGGCCGAATATTACGTAATGCCCCAAAATGGCCGAAAAATAAAGAAAAATACATAAACAATATAAAAAACGCCTCAATTTTTTTTTGACTTGCACCAATGACTTTAGAATAATGTGACGAATAAAAGAATAAAATTTACTTCTTTTCATAACGATCTGAAAATAACCGAATATTAGGTAAATGCCCCAAAATGGCCGAAAAATCAGGAAAAATACATAAACAATACAAAAAACGCCTCAAAAAAATTTCGACTTGCACCAATGACCTTAGAATATCATGACAAATAAAAGAACAAAACTTTACTTCTTTTCTTAACTGTTCAAAAATGGACACATATTACGTAAATCCCCCAAAATGGCAGAAAAATCAAGAAAAATACATAAACAATACAAAAATGCATCAAAAAAAATTCGACTTGCACCGTTGACCTTAGAATATCGTGACGAATAAAAGAACAAGACTTTACTTCTTTCCGTGACTGTCCGAAAATGCCGAATATTATGTAAATGCAAAAAAATGGCCGAAAAATAAAGAAAAATACATAAATCATACAAAAAATGCCTCAAAAAAATTTCGACTTACACTAATGACCTTAGGATGTCATGATGAATAAAAGAACAAAAGTTTACTTCTTTTCGTAACTGGCCGAAAATGGCCGAAAAATCAAGAAAAATAAATAAACAATACAAAAAACGCCTCAAAAAAATTTCGACTTGCATCAATGACCTTAAAATATCGTGATGAATAAAAGGACAAAACTTTACTTCTTTTCGTAACTGTCCGAAAATGGCTGAATATTACGTAAATGCTCCAAAATAGACGAAATATCAAGAAAATTACATAAACAATACAAAATACGCCATAAAAAAATTTCGACTAGCACCAATGACCTTAGAATATCGTGACGAATAAAAGAACAAAACTTTACTTCTTTTAATAACAGTCCCAAAATGGCCGAATATTACGTAAATGCATAAAATGACTGAAAAATCAAGAAAAATACATAAAAAATATAAAAAACAACTCATAATTTTTTTGACTAGAGCCAATGACCTTAGAATATCATGACGAATAAAAGAACAAAACTTTACTTATTTTCGTAACTGTCCGAAAATGGCCGAATATTACGTAAATGCCCTAAAATAGCCGAAAAATCAAGAAAAATACATAAACAATACAAAAAACACCTCAAAAACATTTCGACTTGCACCAATGACCATAGAATATCATGACTAATAAAAGAATAAAACTTTACTTCTTTTTGTATATGTCCAAAAATGGCCGAATATTACGTAAATGCCCAAAATAGCCGAAAAATTAATAAAAATACATAAACAATACAAAAAACACCTCAATTTTTTTTAACCTGCACCAATGACCTTAGAATATCGTGTCATATTAAAGAACAAAACTTTACATCTTTTCGTAACTGTCAAAAAATGGAAGAATATTACGTAAATGCGTCAAAATGACCGAAAAATCAAGAAAAATACATAAAGTGTACAAAAAATGCCTCAATTTTTTTTTTGACTTGCACCAATGACCTTAAATCTGAAGAATAAAAGAACAAAACTCTATTTCCTTTCGTAACTGTCCGAAAATGGCCGAGTATTACGTAAATGTCCCAAACAGGCCGAAAAATAAAAAAAATACATAAAAATACAAAAAACGCCTCAAAAAAATTTCGACTTGCACCAATGACCTTAGAATATCGTTACGAATAAAAGAATAAAACTTTAATTCTTTTCGTAACTGTCCGAAAATGGCCGAATATTACGTAAATGTTCCAAAATGACCGAAAAATTAAAAAAATACATAAAAAATACAAAAAATGCCTCAAAAAAATTTCGACTTGCACAAATGACCTTAGAATATCGTGACGAATAAAAAAACAAAACTTTATTTCTTTTCGTAACTGTTCAAAATTTGCTGAATATTACGTAAATTCCCCAAAATGGGCGAAAAATCAAGAAAAATACATAAACAATACAAAAAATACCTCAATTTTTTTTTGACTTGCACCAATGACCTTAGAATATCGTGACGAATAGATTAACAATACTTTACTTCTTTTCGTAGCTTTTCAAAAATGCCCGAATATTACGTAAATTCACCAAAACGGCCGAAAAATCAAGAAAAAGAAACAAAGTATACAAAAAATGCCTCAAAACTTTTTAGCTTTGCACCATTGACCTTAGAATATCGTGAGGAATAAAAGAACAAAAGTTTATTTATTTTCGTAACTATCAGAAAAAGGGTGAATATTACGTAAATGTCCCAAAATGGTCGAAAAATATAAAAAAACACAAACAATACAAAAAATGCCTCAAATTTTTTTTGACTTGCACCAATGACTTAGAATACCGTGAAGAATAAAAGAACAAAACTATACTTCTTTTGGTAACTGTCCGAAAATGCTCGAATATTACGTTAATGCCCCTAAATGGCCGAAAAATAAAGAAAAATACATAAACAATACAAAAAACGCCTGATTTTTTTATGACTTTCACCATTGACCTTAGAATATAGAGAAGAATAAAAGAACAAAACTGTACTTCTTTTCGTACCTGTTCGAAAATGGCCGAATATTACGTAAATTCCCCAAAATGGCCGAAAAATCAAGAAAAATACATAAACAATACAAAAACACCTCACAAAAATTTCGACTTGCACCAATAACCTTAGAATATTGTGACGAATAAAAGAACAATACTTTACTTCTTTTTGTAACTTTTCGAAAATGCCCGAATAATACATAAATGCCCCAAAATGGCTAAAAAATCAAGAAAAATACATAAATTATACAAACAACGCCTCAAAACTTTTTAGACTTGCACCATTGACCTTAGAATATCGTGACGAATAAAAGAACAAAACTTTACTTACTTTCGTGACTATCCGAAAATGGCCGAATATTACGTAAATGTCCCAAAATGGTTGAAAAATAAAAAAATACATAAACAATACAAAAAACGCCTCACAAAAAAATTGACTAGCACCAATGACCTTAGAATATCGTGATGAATAAAAGAACAAAACTATACTTCTTTTGGTAACTGTCCGAAAATTACCAAATATTACGTCAATACCCCTAAATGGCTCAAAAATTAAGAAAAATACATAAAGAATACAAAAAACGATTCGAATTTTTTTTGACTTGCACCAATGACCATAAAATATCGTGAAGAATAAAAGAGAAAAACTTTACTTCTTTTCGTAACTGTTCAAAAATGGCCGAATATTAAGTAAATGCCTAAAAATGGCCGAAAAATCAAGAAAAATACATAAACAATACAAAAAATACCTCAAAAAAAATTCGACTTGCACCAATGACCTTAGAATATCGTGACGAATAAAAGAACAATACATTACTTCTTTTCGTAACTGTCTGAAAATGGTCAAATATTACGTAAATTCCACCAAATTTCCAAAAAATCAAGAAAAATACACAAACAATAAAAAAAACGCTTCAAAAATTATTTGACTTGCACCAATGACCTTAGAGTATCGTGACAAATAAAAGAACAAACATTTACTTCTTTTCGTAACTGCCCAAAAATGGCCGAATAATTCGAAAATTCCCCAAATTGGCCGAAAATCAAGTAAAATACATAAAAAATACAAAAAACGCCTCAAAATAATTAGGACTTGCACCACTGACCTTAGAATATCGTGACGAAAAGAAGAACAAAACTTTACTTCTTTTCGTAACTGTCCAAAAATAGCCGAATATTACGTAAATGCCTCAAATAAGCCGAAAAATCAAGATTAAAAATACATAAAAATACAAAAAATGCCTCAATTTTTTTTTGACTTGCACCAATGACCTTAGAA